>WBNH01012397.1:5447-17023 GCA_013401255.1 Urocolius indicus | reverse complement strand
CCCCCCCCCCCCCCCCCCCCCCCCCCCCCCCCCTCCCCAACGACCCCCAAACGGCCGTGTCTTACCCAGCGAGGTGGCCACGGCCACCAGCACGGTCCCAGCCAGGGACCAACCGCTCCCAGGACCACCGGGTCCCATCCTGGCGAGGTGCGGAGCCGGCCCGGTGTCAATGCTCAGGTCGGTCCCGGGGCCGGTGGGTACCGGTAGGTCCCGGGGTTGATGCGGGGTTGGTGCGGGGTTGATGCGGGGCTGGTGCGGGGTTGATGCGGTGCTGGTGCGGAGCCGGTGCGGAGCCGGCTCAGGCCCGCAGTGACGCCGCAGCCCGGCAGCGCTCGGTAGCTCCCGGAGCCCCCCCCCGGCGGCAGCACCTCCCGCCCGCAGCCACCGGCCCCCGCAGGGCTGTACCGGGGGGGGGCTCCAGCGGACGGATCGGTCGCTGCCCCCTTTCCCCACCCCAGCACCCCGGATTTCCCTCCCCCTGACACGGCAGCCCCTCCTCTGCCCCTCCTCTGCCCATCATTTCCATTCCCAGCACCCTTTCTCCTACCCCGCACCCCTTATTTGCCCTCCATTTGCACCCCATCCCTTCACCCATCACTGCACCCCTTCCCCTCCCCCTCCCCCCCCCCCCCCCAGCCCCTCATCCCCAGCACCCCAACCCCAGTACCCCAACCCCAGTACCCCAACCCCAGTACCCCAACCCCAGTACCCCAACCCCAGTACCCCAACCCCAGTACCCCAACCCCAGTACCCCAACCCCAGTACCCCAACCCCAGTACCCCAACCCCAGTACCCCAACCCCAGTACCCCAACCCCAGTACCCCAACCCCAGTACCCCAACCCCAGTACCCCAACCCCAGTACCCCAACCCCAGTACCCCAACCCCAGTACCCCAACCCCAGTACCCCAACCCCAGTACCCCAACCCCAGTACCCCAACCCCAGTACCCCAACCCCAGTACCCCAACCCCAGTACCCCAACCCCAGTACCCCAACCCCAGTACCCCAACCCCAGTACCCCAACCCCAGTACCCCAACCCCAGTACCCCAACCCCAGTACCCCAACCCCAGTACCCCAACCCCAGTACCCCAACCCCAGTACCCCAACCCCAGCACCCTTTCCCTCTCACCCCCCTCCCCACCACCCCTCTCCCAGCCATCCTCAGGGTCCTGCAGGGTGATGGGGGGCACAGCTGAGCCTTGGCATCCCCCTTTGACACTGGGGTCACCCCATCACCACCCAGAGCCCACCTGGGGACCCCTCAAACCACCGTGGGCCCGATCCTGGTAATGACAACTTAGGGGATGGGCGGGGGGGGGGGGGGTCCAGATGGGGACAAGGGTGACACATTCTGAGGGGCTGCTGAGGACAGGAGCACCTCCCAAAAAAATCACCTTTATTAGAGACCAAAGGCCCAAATCAAGGGTTGGGGGGTCACAGTGAGGGTGAGGGGACACAGCAGGGGGGGGACCAGCCCCGGCCACTCCGTCCCACCCCCACACACACCAAGGGTGCTGGGGGGGGGGGGTCAGCTGCACACCCAACCCATGTCCCCAGCACCAGGGGGGTGCGGGGAGGGTTATGGGACAGGCTGGTGTCCCCACTGTCCCTGGGCCAGCCAGGCTGTGCCCCCCCACCCCGGGGGGGGTGTGCTGGGGAGGGGCAGGGGGAGGGTCCACGCTTACACTTGTGTGATGATCTCGCCGTTCTCAGGCAGGTAGAGCTGCACGGGCACCACGTCCGGGGAGCGCCGCAGCACCTGCAATGGGGGGTCCTGGGGGCACACGGAGCCTCTGGGTGCTGGGACCCCCTCACCGTACCAGGGCAGCACCCCGGGGGGGCACATCCCAGTGTAGGGGTTGGGGTGGGGGGAGTGTTTGCAGGGTCCTGACGCCCATGGCATTGGGTCCTGGTTGTGCTGCGGATGCCGTGAGCTACCGCCTGCAGCCACCCCAGAGGGACCCTCCCCAAAATAGCTGTGGGGACCCCTCTGACCAGGGACACCCCAGTATTGCCCCAGAGACCCTTGTGGGATCAGAGACCCTGCTCATGGGACCCTGAACTTGCCCAGAGGGACCCTCAGAGGGTCCCCATCCTGCCCCAAAGGACTTTGAGGAGCTTTGGTCCCGTGCCCAAGACCCTCAGGACCCCCCAGTTCTGCCCGAGGGACCCTCTGGGACCCCAGGGGCCCCTTTTGGCACCTGGGCCTGCCCCAAGGGACCCTCCTGAACCCCAGTCCTCCCTCTCACGACCCCATCCTGCTCTGGGGACCCTCATGGGACCTCACCCACACAACCTGTCCCCAAATCACCTCAGGGTGATGATTCCCATTACCCCAAGGGCAGCCCTCCAGGGGGGTCCCCACAGGGGAACGAGCACCACGGTGCCCCCCACTCCCACATCCCCTCTCCAGCTGCACCCCGTGCCCTACCTGAGCCCGTGCCACGATCCCACGGGTGATGGGCACATCCCTGACGGTCCCACCGCGGGGACCCCGAAAGGCCCCTTGTCGGTCGAGGGAGTGGGGACGGGCACCCCGCAGCCGGGCACGTTGGTGCCACGACTTGAGCTCCTCGGTGACTGCTGCCTTGGAGAGCCCCCGGGACCCCCCTGGGGCATAGTCCTTGAGGGAGGGGGTACGAACGATGCGGCTGTGGGAGGGCACGAGGCGCTGGTAGCGTAACGGGGCCAAATCCTGCTCGTAGAGGAAAGTCACGGGGCCGGCGGGCAGCAGGACACGATGGGCACCCCGAGAGTAGAAAGAAGGTTCGGCGAGGGGCAGAGGGACCGGAGGGCGCTGGAAGGAGACGTCGGGGCTGCTGCTGCCGGGGGAGGTGGCGTGGGAGACGCTGGACAGGTCGGAGATGCTGTCGTCGGAGCCGGAGAGGCACGTGGGGCCGGGAGGGGACACGCAGGAGGTGGGAACCGTCACGGTGTAGTAAGTTGGGCGCCGGCGGGGGACGGCGCTGCGGCCTCGGGGCTCGGTGGGCTGCCAGCATCCTTCCACCCTGCGGGCACAACGGCTGGCATGGGCCCTGCTGCCCTGGCCTCCTCCCCACAGCCTCAGCTCCAGCCTCCCCGGGGAGTTCTCTGCGCTCCCATCCCCACGGGGTGATCTCCATTATCTCTGTGGTGTGAACTCAACCTTCCCCAAGGGATCATCTTCATCCTCCTGCCCCAGGGTTAGCTCCAGCCTACCACGGGGTCACCTCCGACATCTCCATAGGCTGAGCTCCAGCCTCCCCAAGGCATCAGCTCCTTCCTCCCCATGGATTTATGTCCTTCCTCCCCTTGGGGTCAGCTCCATCCTCTTCACCAGGTTCTCTCCACTCTCTTCCCCACGGGATTATCTCCATCCTCCCCACGGGATTAACCTCATCCTCCTCCCCATGGGGTTTATCTCCATCCTCTTCCTCATGGGATCATTTCCATCCTCCCCACAGGGTTAACCTCATCCTCCTCCCCATGGGGTTTATCTCCATCCTCTTCCTCATGGGATTATCCTCCCTTTGCCCTTGTCCTCCCCCCATCCCCATGCACAAGACATACCTCAGGGACTGGCTCTGGCCTCGCCTGCCCACCAGCTCCGGGGTACTGGGAGCACTGGTCCCCGCCTGCCGGCACAGCACCAAGGTCCTGACAGGGACGAAGCGGTAGGGAGGGACATCCCCACCCCCCCGCGAGGCTGGGGGGCTCCTGGGGGCTGAGGGGGTGACAGGGGGGGCCGGTGGGGAGCCGGGATAGCAGCGGGAGCTCTGGGTTTCCCCATCCCCGGGATCCACGCCGGCTGGTTTTGCTTTCTCGTAGGGTCTGTCCAGGCTGGTTTCCTGCCAGGGGCTGGGGGGGGCCAGTGGGGACCCTGAACCCTCCTCATCCTCCTCTTCCTCTTCGGTGGGCTCCGGTGACCGTGTATCCTCTACGGGAGAGATGGAGGCTTGGGATGGAGGGGATTCGTTGGGGGGTGGGAGGACATGGTGTGTGTGTCCCCCATCCCCACAAGCTCCCTTACCCTCCTCCGGTGGGACGACGTCTGACAGGGAGCTGTCGTCGGAGCCGCTGAGCTCTGCGGGGTAGGGGATGGGTGAGACGGGCTCTGGCAGCGCCGGCGGCTGCCAAAACTCTCCCACGGGCACCCGCCACCACCCAACGCGTCCCCGGAGGCCACCGCTCCCCCATCTCCCGCAGCTCCTGTCCCGACACGTTCCGGGACGGTGGCGGTACCGGCCAGGCCGGCTCTACCGAGCCACGCTGCCGGCGCTACGGGCAGCTCCCAGCCTGCCCAGCCTGGCCAAGGAGGAGGGGTGCTGGGCAGGTTTGGGGGCACAGAGAGGGAAGGAGCCACCGTCAGCACGTCCTTGATGTTTGGGGGTGATGGAGGAGGGAGTCCTCAGGGGAGGTGGGGGGGAGGATGTAGCTGAGGCTGAGGTACATGCAGGGGCAAGTGGGGAGCTGCTTGGGTGGCCCCATGGGGCTGGGGATGTGGTAGTTGGGCCAGATCCTGCTGCCCAGTGGGGTGCTGTCGCTGGGGATGCTGGATCAGGGGGCACTGGTGGGGTGCAGTCAGAAGGAGTGAGGTATTGGGGTGCTTTCATGGGGGTTGGCAGTCACTGGGGATGGTGGATCGGGGTGCAATCGATTAGGGATGAGATTTTTGGGGTGCAAATCGAAGGGGTGCAATTCGAAGGAGTGCAATCACCAGGGATGAGGTGTTGGGGTTTTGGGGTGGATCCCCTGGGGATCACACAGCAGAGTGCACCCCTAAGATGGGGAGTTTGAGGGGTGTTCATCAGGGTGCATCCATGGAGGAGAGCATGTTGAGGTGCTTTCCCTGGGGAAAAGGATTGGGGTGCATTCATTCCTGGGGAGAGCAGATTGAGGGGTGCATGACCCAGGGATGATGTTTGGGGGGGCATTCCCTGAGGGTGGCATCTTGGGGTGCATTCAGCAGGGCCACTCAAATGACCTGCCCCAAATTCTGCCTCCCTGACCTCCAGCATCCCCAAAATGATGGGAGGCACATGGTGGGCTCATCCTCAGCAGCACCCTCAGGATTGAGGTGCATCCAGGAAGGTATTCAGTGGCATCTCAGGGTGCAGGCACTGGTGGTGGAGGATTGGGGTGCATCTGGGGGGGTACATTCCTCAAGGGTGGGCAGTTGGGGGGGCAGGCAGCGGCAGTGAAGGATCTGGAGGGGGGGTAGCCAGTAGGGTGCATTCAACAGGGATGGTGCATTGGGGTGCAGGCACCAGGGATGGCACCTCAGGGGGCATTCCCCAGGGACACCCAACCAAACCACTCCCAAATTCTACCTCCTCGACCTCCAGCATCCCCCAAACAACCCGGGGGGCACATGGAGGGGGGCTCACCCTCTGGATTGGGGTGCATCTGGGGGTGCAGACGCCACAGCTGACATCTCAGATTGCATTCCCCAGGGACACCCAACCAAACCACTCCCAAATTCTACCTCCTCGACCTCCAACATCCCTCCAGACAACCCGGGGAGGGCACACAGGGTGTGGGGCTCACCCTGGGCAGCAGTGGAGCCTGTGGGCAGGGGCCGTCGGCCAGCCAGGACCCGTCGTTGGTTGAGGATGTTCTCCAGGTCCTTGAGCTTCTGTTCCTCCTGCAGAGCCGCCGTCTGCCGCCGCTTGCGCAGCCGCTTGCTGATGTTCTCCTCCCGGCACAGCCGTCGGGCAGCTTTGGTGATCTGCAGCTGCAGCGCCAGGTCTCGCTCCAGGGCGCTCAGCGGGTCCTGGGGATGCACCCATCGCCCCCCCCCAGCAGCCCCCGTCACATACCCGTCACGTCCCAAAGGCTTTGGGGAGGGAGAAGGGAGGGGATTTCACCCCGGGGGACGCTTGTACATCTCCAGCAGCTCCGTGGTGATGGGATGCAGAGGGATCCCCATGGCCCCATCCCCAGGGATAGCCCCTGAACCCCACGGTGGTTGCAGCCCCGGGGAATCCCTCACCGCTCCGCGCAGGACCAAGGTCTCATCCAGCTTGAAAGCAGCACCAATCCTGCGCCGGACTTTAGGAGGCTTCTCGTCGGCTTTCAACGGGTACTCGAGGGGCAACGTCCCCGTCAGCTCCTGGGGACGGCACGGGGATGCTGAGCCGCCGCCGTGGCGGGGGTCTGGGGTTGGGGAGGGTGGGGGTAGGATGTGTGTGAGACCCCCCCCTCTCCACTCACAGCCTCTCGCAGGCAGAGCCGCCGCAGCTCCTGCACGCAGCCGTCCAGCCGTGCCTCCAGCGCCTGCTGCCGCCGCCGCCCCGCCTGCGCCCGCTCCTTCGGGGCTGACACGGGGCTGTCTGGACCTGGACGGACGGACGGACGGACGGAGGGTGAGATTCACCCACACACCCTCCCCCCTGCCCCCACCGCCGAGGTGCTCTGAGCTGTGATTTCCCAGCACGAAGGCGGAATGGGGGTCATGGCACAGACACACATATGCCGGGAGGGTTTCACCCTGACTCAGCCATCCCTCGCTGAAACTCGGTTGAGTCAAAGCCGGCTTGGCTCCCCCTTCTTTCCCCCCNTAGGCTCCCCCTTCTTCCCCCCCCTTCCCCCCCCCACCGAAACCAGGGAACCCCCAATTTCACCACCCCCCCTCAATCCTCCAAAGGAGCTTTTGTGTGCCCCTGAGGCAGGGAAGTGCCCCGTTCTCAAGTGATGGGGGGCACAGGTCTGTAAGGGCTCACGTCGAGGAGGGGTGCAGGCACTCCAACCCTCCCAAATCCCACCCGTCCCGTCCCGACCAGCGCTCACCCGAGTGCAGCATGATCCCGCTGTCGGTGTCGCTCACCTCCCCCATGCCAGGCTGGGACCCTGCGGGTGACAGCGGTGAGATGCTGTGTGCCCTCACCCCCGTCGGGGCTGCCCTCCGTCCCCCCAACATCACCCCGTCCCTTTCCCAGCCGCCGGGGCTGCGGTTGATGGTGGGGAAGAGGAAGGTGAGGCTGTGTTTGCTTTGCCTCCCTTCTCTCCCAGGTCCTACGATAAACAAAGGTGTGCGAGCACGAGAACGGCTGAGCCCCGGCCCCGGGGGCAAAGGTGGTCGGGGTGCGGCGAGATGGGGAGGGGAGAGGAATGGGGGGAAGAAACGGGACCAGAGGAGGAGGAGGAGGAGGAGGAGGAGGAGGGGAGGCCTCCCTGCCGCCCCGGCTGGTTTCACTGGGCTCCTCTCCCAGTTTTGAGTCTCTCCCCGTCTGGGCTGGAGGCGGCTCCAGGGGTGGGGGCAGCTGCTGGTCCTGGGAAAGTGGCTCCTACCCTCCCCCAGCACCCCAAAACCCTCGGCTCTTGTAGGGGGGAGCAAATAGGGGGTGTATGAGGGTGCTCACCCCTGGCTTTGTGTTGCTTCACCCTCCCCACACACCCTGGCCCCCACCGTGCCTCAGTTTCCCCCAGCAGCATGTGGCGTTGGTTTGGAGAAACTGAGGCAGGGAAGGAGGTTTTGGGGGGATGGTGTCCCGGGGGGGGGTCGATGCCTTACCTGGGCGCTCACGCCGCTGCCGGCTCTGCTGCACCAGGGCCACGGAGACGTGTTTTGACTTGAGGCAGAGGGGAGGAGCGGGTGAGCAACACCTTTCCCGGCCGCCATCGCCAGCTCCCCCGCCCCGCCATGGCAGTGAGACCCAGCCCTGGTGTGGCACCGCACCGAACCTGTGCCACGGCACGGGGGTGGCCTGGTAAAGGACAGGGTGGAACAGGGTGGCATGGCAGTGGCATGGGATGGCATGGCGTGGGGTGGCGGTGGGTGGCATGGCATGGCATGGCATGGCATGGCATGGCATGGTAAGGTATGGTATGGTATAGCATGGTATAGCATGGTATAGCATGATATGGTGTGATATGGCATGATATGGTATGGAATGGCATGGTGTGGCATTTCATGGAGTGGCCTGGCATGGTATGTTATGGTATGGCACAGTGTGGTGTGACGTGCCATGGCATCGTGTGATGTGTTATGGCATGGCATGGCACAGTGTGGCATCCCATGGCGTAGCATGTTACAGTGTGACATAGCATGGTTTGGCATGGCATGATGGCATGGCATGGCACGATGTGGCATGGTGTGGTGTGGCTTGGTATTGTCTGACATGGCTGGGCATACCAGAGCATGCTATGCCCTGGCATGGCATGATGACCCTTTATGCCGTGTGGCCTGGCATGGCACAGCCTGGTCCAGCACAGTGCAGCCTGGCACACTATGGCACAGCCTGGGTGGAGGCTCCATCCCCAGTGCTGTGTGGTGGCCGTGGCATCTCCCCTGGTGTTGGCATCCCCAAAACACTGGATTTGGGCAGAGAGCCGAGCCCAGGCGTGCGACAGGAGGGGACGGGCGCAGGGCAGTGCCAGGGCAGTGCCAGGCCGTGGTAACCACGCTGCCGTGGCCGCCGTCAGGGTGTGGGATGAATCACGGCGGCTGATGTGGGTGAGGGGGCACATCCTGCGCTGCGGGACCAGGGCGGGGGAAGGTCCCTGAGCCCTGCGGGATGAGATTTCGGGGGGCACAGACACTCCCCACCTTTCCCAGCAAGTGGCACATGGTGGGGGGCGGGGGCAGGAGTCCCCAAAAAGTGCCGGTTTGGAGGAAAATAAAGGTGAATTTGGAGAAACAGAGTGGACTTCGAGAAAGATAGAAACGTGTCCCGGTGTGTCCCCAGGTGTCCTCGCACTGGGCAGCCTCGAGCCCCCCGTGTCCCCCCCTCTGCGAGTGTTACAAACAGCTCCAGGACTCAAATCCCTCCAGCGAAAGGGCTGAACTTGTATTAATTGAGATTAAAGTGGGGTTTGAACTAAATTCCTGCCCAAACAGCGTCTGGGGGGGGGGGTCTGGAGTGGGGTGAGGGGGAATGGATGTGGCCGCAAGGGTGGGATGGGGTCGGTTAGAGGGGGGAAGCAGGCACAGACGGGGGGAGTCAGGGGGGACTCATCCCGGGGGGAGCCCGTGGGACCCCCGCTGCGGGCTGCAGCTCGGTGCCAAACCTGCGCCGGGGCCCGGGGAGGCTCTTGCTGCGGATGCAAGCGCCGAGGAGGAGGCTGGAGTCGGTGAGGGATGAAGAAGCAGCGGCGGGGTTGGCAGCCGGGGTGCAGGGAGCCAGGGTGCAGCGGGGCCGGCAGCGTCCGACCATCAGTGCGTACAGCGCGGGGTTGACGCAGGAGTTCACGAAGGCCAGGCACGTGCTGAAGGCCACCAGCCACCTCAGGGCAGCCTCCTGACCCTGGGACAGGACCAGCGTGCCCTTGGCGATGAAGAAGAGCAGGACCTTGCAGGCGTTGAGGGGCAGCCAGGAGCAGAGGAAAGCGGCGACGATGGTGACGACGGCGCGGTGCGAGCGGCGGACGCCCCTGCCCAGGCGCACGTGGCACTGCAGGCGGCAGTAAATGGAGCAGTAACAGAAGGAGATGACCCCCAAAGGCAAGAGGAAAGTGAGGAAGACCATAACCAAGCTGAAATCCTCTCCATCTTCATCCCAACAGTCGTCTCCATCCAGGCACCGGTACAGCAGGGCTGGGGCCGCCAGCAGCAGCGACGCTGCCCAGATGATGCCGCAGGCGATGAGGATGCGCCGCCGTGGTGCCGCCACCTTGGTGTCCAGCACCTTCCTGATGACCAGGTAACGCTCCACGCTGAGGGCTGTGAGGAAGAAGACGCTGGAGCAGCGGTTGACGGCCACCACGTAGCTGCTGAGCTTGCAGAGCCCCTCTCCCAGCGGCCAGCGCTGCCCCCGAGCCCCCACTGCCACGCACAGCGGCAGCAGCAGCACCAACAACACATCAGCCACCGCCAGGTTCAGCACGAAGGTGTACACAGCCCTCCTGCCCTGGCTTCTCTTGGCCGTCAGCACGATGACGAAGACGTTCCCCGAGAGGCCGAGGAGGAAGATGAAGGAGTAGAAGGTGGGGATGAAGATGGTGGTGAAGACGAGCTCCTGGCTGGAGGTGGGCCAGGGGCTGTCCGTGCCGTTGGGCACAGCCACGTAGTCATAGTCAGCCGAGGTGCCCAGCTCCTCAGGAGCCATGCTTGGGGCACTGTGCCCTCCCGCTGCCCGGGGTGGTGCCCGCCCTGGGGGTTGTTGATGTGAGACCTTGCACACAAACAGCATCTCACACTTCCTTTCCAAGGAGGGGTGGAAGGGGCAGGGGAGGGGAGGGGGGAAGAGCGGTTGGGTTTGGAGACACGTGAGAAGCAAGAAACACCCCGAAAACGAGGAGGGGGAGGAAGGTTCTGTGGCACCAAGCGATGGCTGAAGGCCTTGGGTGGGCACCCAGCTGGGTGTGAGCTGCTGGCATCGCCAGTCGAACCACGCTGCGGCTCTCCCACGGTGGTTGTCACCCGTCCCTCGGTGCCCAAGGCGATGCCAGCCCAGCCCTGGGCACATTTGCATCGGGAAAACCAGATGAAAAGTTTCCTCTGGTGTTTGTTTTTGTGTGTGTGAGAGCCACAGAGCAGGTGCAGGTCGGGCTCAGAAGTGTTGCCTGGTGCTGCCCCAGCTCTGCCAGCTCATTCCAGCCCCCAGTAACATTGGTTCCCAGCGCTGTGGGGCCACCGAGGCAGCGGTGCCCGTGGGCACCCCCTGACCACCAGCTCAACCACAATGACGGCGCTGGCTGCTGTTCCCAGTGCTGGGATGTGCTGGGGATGGGCAGGTGGGGGAGTGGGGGGGTCAGTTGGGGTGAGGGGCCGGATCCAGCGACGGTGCCATCCCCAGCTGGTGCTGAGCAGGGAGGTGGGATGGAGGGAGGGAAGGAGGGAGAGAGGGAAAGATGATGGAGGGATGATGGAGGGATGGATGATGGAGGGAGGGATGATGGAGGAAGGGAAGGAAGGAGAGAGGGATGGATGATGGAGGGAGGGAAGGAGGGAGAGAGGGAAAGATGATGGAGGGATGATGGAGGAATGGATGATGGAGGAATGGATGATGGGGGAATGGATGATGGAGGGAGGGATGATGGAGGGAGGGAAGGAGGGAGAGAGGGATGATTGATGGAGGGAGAGATGATGGAGGAATGGATGATGAAGGGAGGGATGACGGAGAGAGGGATGATGGAGGGAGGGATGATGGAGGGATGGATGATGGAGGGAGGATGGATGGATGGATGGATGGATGCACTGGGAGTTACTGGGACTTACTGGGAGCACTGCGGCTGATGTGTGAGACAGGACTCACGCTAGGGACAAGGATGGGGACAGGAGAAACCAGGGATTGCTGCAGGTACTGGGGGCACTGGGGGGGTCAGCGGGGGACCCCGGGTTACTGGGGGGACTGGCAGCAACTGGAGAACCTGTGTGTCACCGAGAGGGGAATGGGACAGGAACTGGTTGCACTGGAAGGAATGGGACAGGAACTGGTTGCACTGGAGGGGGTGTTACTGGGGAACCTGTGGGTGACAAGAAGAAGGCTGAGACAGCAACTGGTTGGTGGGGGGTGGGTTGGTTACTGGTGTTACTGGTGGTGACAGCATGTACCGAGGCCACACATTAGGCGCTCGATTACGGCCGCCTGCTGTCTCTCCACGCCTCGGCCATCGGCTGGTCGCGCCTGCCGCGTTGGCCGGCGGGTGGGGGGGGG
>WBNH01012396.1:3830-39066 GCA_013401255.1 Urocolius indicus | reverse complement strand
GGCTGTGGAGTCTCCTCTGGAGAGAAGCTCCCTGTGTTTACCTCAGTTGCTGTCTGTGATGGGTATGTTTGCTGTTTGTGTTCTTTCACAGGATCACAGAATCTCAAGGGCTGGAAGGGACCTCCAAAGCTCATCCAGTGCAACTCCCCTGCCAAAGCAGCAGCACCTAGAGTAGGGCACACAGGGGCTCATCCAGCTGGGTTTACAATGGCTCCAGAGAAGGAGACTCCACAGTGTGAGTATCCTGAGAGGATCAAGGAATGTCAGAATATTGAGAGCAAGATGAGCTGAAACAGGGAGGACTGTTGCTATTTTTCAGAATGCTTTATTTGATCCACATTACTCCACACAATCAAATCAAAGGGGTCTGTTTGCTGTCAGAGCATTGGTATCTTCATGCCCAGTTACAGCAGGAGCAGCTGGCATCAAATACAAGGCCAGCCTGGCAGCTCTCCACGTAGGTCTCACCATTATTGCAGTTGTAGAACTTGCTTTTGCTGGTTGGATCTGCGTAGGTACCCTTGGCCCTGCCAGCTCAGAAGCTGCTCCCAGCAGAGCTGCTGGTATTGCCAGCTGAGCTCCCGCTCCCACTGCCACTCGTTTGGCTAGGAGCTGCAGTGACTGGAGGACTGGGCTGAGCTGGTGGTGTACAAGCTAGAATAAAAGCAGGAAAGGGTTTGGTTTTGTGTTGACAGTCCCTCAGCCCTCCCCTCCCTCCCTACACCCTTCATGGGGGTCAGCGTTCCCCTAAAGCCCTGCCTGCCTCATACCAGGCTTTGGAAACACCTGCACTCAGGTGGAAGTTATACTCTCCCTCTTTTACCCTGAGGGATGTAGATTAAAGGAGTCTCTCTCCAGAGTAATCTCTAGTTGTGGCCTCTGCACAAAGGCTCCTGAGATGAAGGTTTGTGGGTCTCTGAAGGCCTGTCTCAGCTAGGGAGGCACGTTCAGGAAGCACACGATACTCACTGCCATTTTCCAGGCCAAGACCCTGCTTCAGGGTGTTAATCAGGGGATATTTGCCCTGCGTGCAGAAAGTGCCAGTGAAGTCATCCAGATCGACAGTCCAAACCATGGCACCTCCAAAATCACTCTTCTTCAGCCAGTCAACCTGTTCAGGGCCAGGGGAGAAACCCCAGGTAGACCAGGGACCTCCTGCAGCAGAAGGCCTCCTGCCCTATCGTTAGCATAACCAGACATCCCACCATACCTTGATGTTGAAGCTCCTGACGTTGTCATAGCCAACCCATTCCTTGCCCTTGTAGGCATAAGGCACGTCCTGGGGTGTATCCCAAGCACTGGTAGCTCCATTGTCCAGGAATGAGCAGATCTAGGATGAGACAGCAGAGGGAGAGAAGTTAGCCAATGTCCTAAAAAGAAAAGCAGTTGGAATGTTCCATGGTTCTGGGGTTTAAAATGTCCCTGCTGAGTTGTTTGAAGGATGTTTGTTCTCTTGGTCACCCAGGTGTGTAGGAACACACATACCTCATAGTAAGCCAAGAATCCAGACTGCCTTGTGTAAGGCCCAGCTGGCCCAGGCCCTGATGTTGGTGCCCCAACAGCAGTGTCAGATGAGTTTTTCAGGCGGAAGCTGTGTCCGTAGGCTGGGAATCCAACAAGGAGCTTCTCAGCTGGGGCACCTTTGCTCTTCCAGTAGTTCATAGCATAATCCTGTAGAAAACAACCCAGTTTCAGTCTGTGTCAGGATCTTTAGGCAGAAAGACTCCTTAAACTTCTGATCCCTGATAGTCATCTGTGCCATAGCTTCAAAAAACACACTTACAACGTTGAAGTAGGTGTGGTGGCCAGAGGCAGCTGGGCCGTGGAACAGAGGGCTGTTCTCCCCAGTGTGTCTGTCCCAGGAGCCGTGGAAGTCATAGGTCATCACATGGAAGTAGTCCAGGTACCTATGCAGAACATGGCACACATCCATTTCCTGGGCTGCTCAGTCACCCAGACCTGATGGTTCCTTTGGCACTGGCTGTTTACCCCCTCACATCCCTGCCCACATCCCCACTTTCTGCAAATCTGGGTTCTTCAGCACTGGGGGTGAGCTGACCATGGCAGTGCTGGAGCCAGTTCTCCAGAGGTGAAGGCAGAGTGGGAATTGTACTGGTATTCTGGGAAGTGGAAGTCAGTCCCTGATGGCTCCGAGTGGCTGGAGCCAGCCTGTGGCTACATTTCCCTTCCCCAGGTGTCCCCTTCCCCATCAGACCAGCACCACTGCTCACACCATTCTTGCCTTTGGCAGCCTCACCTGCACTGAGGTTGATTTCTGCTACATAGTGGTAGCATCCCTTAACATCTCCAAGCAAGAAGTCACAAGAACAACACCTGAGGGTTTGCTACTCACTTTCCAAGCTCAGAAATCTCGTAGCCAGACACAATGCTGGAAAGTCCTGAAGCAACAGCCGCGGTGATCATGAGACGGGGCTGGTTGAGCTGCTGGGCTTCCTGCTCAAAGGCCGCCCTCATTTCCTGAGGGATGCCGAGACACAGTGCTCACTGGGGGCTCTCTGGGCTCAGGCTTTGCAGCCAGAGCTGTGCACAGCAGACAGCTTGACCAAAACCACCTATTTCAGCCTACCTTAACCAGGACAGTAAAGAGATGCTTGTCCTTGGATGGGCTGCCCCTGGAGCCAGGATATTCCCAGTCAATGTCCAGCCCGTCAAATCCATGCTGGCGCAGGAACTTGATGACGGAGTTGATGAAAGTCTGGCGGTTCTCACGTGTGGAAACCATTGTGGAGAATCTGGGGAAGCAGAGCAGGACAGAGATAGGTTTAGGTTGGTGCCTCTTTCCCACTCTCCTTCCTTTTCCAGGGTGCTTAAACTTACTTGGATGTCCCAAAACTCCATCCTCCAACTGAAAGGAGAGTCTTCAGATTTCCATTCCTGCAAATGAAGGGACAGGAACATCTTTTACTGCAAATAAGTGTCTGTTGTAGCTGCCTTTGTAGGCTGTGGTGTCTTGGTGTGAAACCCAAACAGTAAGTCCCAAGCACACTGAGTTGCTGTCACCATCCTCCCTGCCCTGCCCTACCCTCCCTTTCCCTTCTTGCCCAAATGTGCCCTTTCTCCTTGACAGGAGATGCTGGGCAGGACCTGGGAGGGAGAATAAGTGATGCCCTTTAAACATACTGGTTCTTCAAGCCATTGAAGGATTTGTAAAGGGTCTCATCATTCCATTCAGTAGTTGTGATCTCGTTGTCGTTCATCCCAGCAAAGGCGTAGATCAGATGGTCACACAGGCACGGGTCGATGTTGTCAGGCAGGAATTTGCCCAGGCCAGGCCTGTACTGGGCCCAGTTGGCAAAGTAACATGACAGCACATAGGCAGAGCCTGCAGGGACATTGAGGAGATGGGGTACAGGGGAAGTGAAGTAGGGTTGGTTGTCCCTCTGGGAACTGTCTGTCCCAGGACATAAGAGGATTTCTTTCCTTCCTGCTGTGGTTTAGTAGCCGAGTTGCTCTAGGAGCATCTTGCACCCTTTAACCCTTGAACTGGGGGGTTCTGGGTGCCAGGTCTCTTTCCCAAACTGAACCTTTCTCCTTTGCTGCCACATAAGGCAGAAGAGAGGCTGAATGGATCTCTGGCAAAGAGCCTGGCAAGTGGAAGGCTCTCTGTGTGTTTGCTGAGCTTCCTCTTTGTCCTACCTTTGAAAGCTCCTGCACACTCATGCTAGTGGCTGTGCTCGTGCTGCATTCAAACTGAGCAGGCAGGGGCTGCAATGGGAAGTGTGTGTGAAGGCAAGCAAGAGCTTTGCCCTTCAGAGGGAGCCTGCTCTGCCTCATCATCCTGTCTGCACAGACCCCATCTCTGTGTGCCTGCCCACCTCTCCTTCCTCCCCTGTGGCCTGTAAAAGAGTGAGCTGAGTGTGCTGCTGTTTGCTCTGTGTGTGCCAAAGCTGAGAAGGGTTTGGTAAGGTTGTTTGTAGGGTAGAAAGCACGTACCTATATGGGCGTTCAGCAGGAGGGCCAGAGCTGTAAAGGAGAAAGTGTGGGATTAGCCTGAGAACCACAAAGTACCACAGAAACTCTGTGCCATGGAGACAGCAGTAGCCTTTCTATCAGAATGACCAAATTTTGGTTGTTCTAAAGAGAAAGAAATCAACCCCACAAGCAGTGCCACACACAATCCTCCCAGAAGCAAGTGCTGTAGAGTTTCTTTTGACAGAAGCGAGTGTGTTGCATTTATAACCACCCCAAATCTCCTCCAGAGCCCCCAGTATAAGAGTGAGAAAGTCACAAATCCTTGTCATAAAGGTAAAGAGCAAAGATTTGAAGTGGGACTTACCGGTGAGCAAGGTGAGCTTGGCCATCTTTGACCAGAACTGACTGGGTGCAGACTGTGTCCCACTTTTATACTCTGCTCTCATTTCATGCCAGTCTGGTATCAACAAAGGTGCACAAACATTACAACACTTGGCAAAGATTGGTATCACTGGAAATGGTGCCACTACAATGGGCCTTAACACTCCATCTGGAGACACCAGTGTGTTGAGGTTTGCCACGTCTTCCTGCTGTGGAAACAGTGGAAAAAACAAGATTAGATGGCTTTTATTCTTAGAAATGTTGTTTATAGCGACAGGGTTTGTGTCTACACTGGTGATTACTCAAGGATCACCTTGTGCTGTCATTGTGTCTGCCCAGCAGTTGCAGGCACTGGCAAAACCAATGTGGCTTGCAAGGGGCTTGTCTCTTTGGCTGGGGCAGGACTGAGGGGGTTTAGGCTCCCAGCAATGGGCTTTTAGGGGGACACAGGAGCTGGAGGTAAACAGTCTGTTGGGATCTAGGACTTTGTGGTCTGAGCTGTCTCTTGCTCACACCAACTGAGGTATTGCCATTTCAAATGAAGCACAGAGGGTTTCCTGGTCTCCTGTAACGAGAATGAATGAGAATCAGCTTCTGATGAGTTGTTCACCCAGTTGTTTCTTGTGACCCCTTTTGTCTGGAAAGGGGAGAAAGAAGGTGAGAAGAGTGCTTTAACTTGTGCCTTAAGCAAGTGTACTGCTGGCCCAGAGTGTGGGTTCTGAGCAGCTTAATGAACAAACATGACAGTGTATTGCGAAGATAATTTTTGTCAAGGAGAATCACAGATTCACAGTATGATGGGAGTGGGAAGGGCCGTATAGAGCTCACCCAGCACAACCCCCTGCTAAAGCAGGTTCCTCTGGCTCAGGGGGCACAGGAATGTGTCCAGTTGGGGTTGGAAACCTCCTGAGAAGGAGCCTCCACACCCTCCCTGGGCAGCCTGGGCCATGGCTCCCTCTCCTCAGCACCAAAGGAGTTTCTCCTTGTGTTTATGTGGGATTTATGTCCTTTACCCCTAATCCTGCCGCTGGACACTACAGACAAAAGTGTCACCTGATCTTCTCCACACCTTGAGAAACACTATTTGCTGGAGGTCAAGCTCTCTGTGGGAGAGCCCAGGGACAGAGGTTCGTGCAGGTTGCATTTTCTCACACACTTATTCCCTCCTCTTCTTTGTCAGCTCTTTCCTAAAGCCAGACACCTCTGTGTCACCCAAGGATTCCTGCCTTGCCTTACCTTGCTGTGACACTCCATAGGGAGAAACTACCTGAATCTTTTTGATTCTCTCTGAGCTGCTCACTGGTCATTGTTGTGAAAGACTTCTTTTAAAAAGCTATGTGTCCATTTTATCTTCAGTGCCCTGCTTTGATGCTTTCAGGCTGCAGTGTCATTCTGCTAGGCCTTTCTCAATGAACTTTATATAAAAGCCACTTAGAGGTGCTGCAAATTACGGTTCTACCTCAAAATAGTCTTTCTTCATCTTTGTTTCATCTTCAGTCCAGGGGGAGACTCAATTCTATGAATGTCTTCAAAGAGACATGTTGTTTCTTTCCTTTGGCACACCAGGCACTGTTAGGCCTGTTGAAAACGTTGGAGGTAGATGCAGTGTTCACACGGCCGTTGCTCTGCACTGAGATGACGTGGAGGTAAATTCCCAGTAAGTCACCCAGACATGATTGAACTGGAGCCTGGAAAACAGCTTCAAAGTTGCCCATATCATATTCTGGCACTAAAGTCACCAAGTGGCAGATTAAAAAGCCTTAGATCGACCCTCTGTGCTTGCGCTCGTTGAGATAATGGCAGATAATGAAAGAGACAAACACTTTCTAGGAGTATTTTTCCAGTGTGTTTCTTGACTGATAAAGTCACTGAGTATAAACTCAACTGGAACAGATTTGGAAAATCCCCCCCTCAGTGACTCCTGGAGTATTTGGGGGGCTGTTATCTGTAGCAGCATGTTTTGGTGTGAAAAGGAAAGCATTTGGGGAAGGATCAGGGACACTAATTTGTCTGCAAATGACAGTTCTTCAAATCCTGGAGTTTTTCTTTAGGTGTTTTTCTGCCTTCTTTCTCTTACAGAAAGGTTGTTTGCCATTGTCTCCTGTGGGATTGGTAGCAGCCTGAATTAAGGGCAGAATTAGTCCTTGCTAAAAGGGTTCAAGTTAAATCAAGAGTTGAGTGTGCAGAGACCTTGCACAGTATTCCTGTGGCTGAAGTGTTGGGTTTTAGAAAGATCCACTGGTCTGGATTGTTTCTGCTTTAGCTTTACTCCATACACTGACTAAAATGGTCATAATGTTCATTCTGTGACTATGCTGGGACTAACTCTGCCTGCCTTCAACTTCCAGGGCTCTTTTCTGATGAATCAGGGAATCACGGAGCCTGATTTTCATGTTGTCTGTAGCTGAGCAGTGCCCAGGTATCCCTTTCCTGGTGTGGACCTCCAGGATCATTCCTTAACCTTTCTCACCTCTTCAGGCCCTTAGGTTTGTCAGATTCAGGCAGGGCTTTTGCACAGCCTTGCACCCATCTCCTGTGAGATGTCTCAGGCGATGGACTCTCAGCAAACTCTACAAACTGCTGTTTTCCCCCCAGACCTTTGCCATCGTGGCCTTGCTAACCACACTGTACATGAGCTGTTGCTGCAGGGAGGTTGTTTTGTGCTCCCTGCCCTTGCTGTGTGGGTTAGGCAGGTCACTGTGGGAGGATACACTGTAAAGGTCAAGATAATGACACTATCTGTTTTGGGGAGCCCTCTCCTACCCCTGGTCTGGATGCAGAGACACAGGTGTGGGTCTCCTGGGGAGGGGAGGTGGGAGCTGACAGCCTGTCCAGGCATTTGTGCCAGTGGCAGTGTTAGGACAGCCTGGGTTTGTGTTCACAGGCCAGGGACAGAGACTGGGCAGAAGGGGCCTTGGATATGGGGACCTGGCTCTAGATTTCCATGTGAGGTAAGGCTGCAGAAAGACTGTAGAGCTCACTTCAATGCCTTCCAGGTGGATATGAGAAGCCACATCATGTTGCCACCAGAAATCATGGGGGAGAGCTGTGCCTGTCTGGGGCTGCTGACTGACAACTTCTTACCAACCATGCAGACAATCTGTTGGCACATGTTTGTTCTTGGTGTGGAGTGGTGTTCTTGGAAAGTCCTTGGGAATTTTCCTATGGGAACTGACCCCAGCTCTGTCTGCCTATATATATCTATATATCTATATGTATAGCCTACATTGCCAGAGCTCTTATCATCAGTTGCAAGGCCGTAGGCTTAGCACAAGGATTTACCTGCTGCTAGGCTGCGTGTGTGGAGATCTGAGTACCCTGCACTCTGAGACTGGTCTGTGCCTGCCTGTGTGCCACAGCCACAAGCACCTAAAAGCTTTCTGGCTATGCAGCTCTCTGCTTCTCCAACAGAGTCTTGTTTCTGAAGAAATGATTCATGATCAATGCAGGTGTCCTGAGTTTGGCTAAGGTTAATTTCCACAAGAAGCTGGGAAGGTGCACAGCCAGAACAGCTGATCCGAACCAGCCAAGAGCATATTCAATACTCTGGCTTCACACTCAGTATAGAACTGGGGGAGCTGGCCAGGGGGCTGGGCAGCAGGTTCCAGGCAGTGAACAATTGTATTGTACATTACGTTTCATGGACTCTTTTATTAGCATTGTTGTTGTTGTGATAATTATTACTTGCCTCCTTTTGTTGCCCTGTTAAACTGTCTTTATCACAATCCACGAGTTTTCACCTTTTTCTCCTCCCCACCCCACCGAGGGCAGGTTCTCAGTTGCCGACTGGGCCTAGGCCATGACAGTCCTTTTTGGCCCCCAGCATGGGGCACAAAGTGTTGAGATAACAACAGATCTGACCAGAACATGCTAAAAACCATTTCGTATACAGATTTCTTGTTTTAGCTCAGTAATCGCTGGTCACAACATTGATTCGTTCATTCATGTGGTGGTGTTAGGAAAGCCCTTATGTGAATATTCCCTGTGGTGCCACTGGAGAGGGAGCAGAAATACCATCTTGCTCTACTGGGTAATACTGACTTATGGTCCCATTGCTGCTCATGATGTCAAGCTGGTATTTGTGTGCAGCCTTGTTGTCAGGCCTGTATCTCAGGCACTTTCCCTTAGATTTTATTAGTAGTCTCACCCAATCTATAGGGAAGATGTGGAGAGGACAGTGTTTCTTCCTCATTCACCTCTCCTTTCTCCTTCAGGCTAACCACAACAGCTTTTGAGAGCTGTGAATCTCTTTGGGATGTTGAAGCCAGTGTGTTTTTATTGCTGTTTTCTGAAAGTATTTCAGGCCTTGTTTAGGGTTACCAAAGAAAAAGACTTTTAAGTAATACTACCCAGGGCTGTGCCCTGAGGCTGGAGAGTTACTGGTGGCCTGGCATGTGGCAGGGCAGGTATCTAGAGAGCTTCTCACCTTCAGTGATCTGTAACTTCACTCACAAAAATCTACAGGACACTGATGAAGGGATGAAGTATTTATTTGAAAGGATCTGGCTATTGCAGAGAGACACAGCTTGCCACAGTGTGCTGGGCACTGCTCTACCATGCTGACTCTCTGCATTACCTTCAGGGAATAGGGAGGGAAAACAGACTGAGAGGCGCTGAGACTATTGCAACACTTGTGACAAACACTGCAGCTCCCCCAGCCTCACTGACAGGCACTGTGACTGTGCCAGTAGCAGTTGCCCCTGTACAGATGTGTTGGCTTCAGCGGCTGCCACCCAGCACCCTCCTCAAGATCAACATCTTCAAGCTGCGTGGTCTAAACCCACCAACTGTGTGGTGCTCAGTTGCTGGCTAGGTTTAAATCAAGACAGAAGGTGAGAAGAAAAAGCTGGAGCATCTCTTGTGAGCAGTCAATGAAATACTCTTGAGAGACTTTCGTGCACTTCTGCATGTCGGCAGGAGCTGTGCTGAAAGCTGAGTCTGTTGAAGGGAAGCTGAGGCTGACAGTTGCCCCTGGGCAGGTCCCCACAGGGCTGCTGTGTCATTTCATTCTGCTTCTGCCTGGGGGCTGAAGTGATCTGTGGAGTTGGAGTGTTCTGTACAGGAAACTGCACTCCCCCACGTGTGACTGAAGCCGAGAGTCTGCAGTGGGACAGCCTGTGAATTCATGTAAAGCAGTGGCTCTGCTGCTTTGAGACGTGGTTTTCTTACCTGTAGATCTGGTAAGAAGCACTGGGCTGCTCTTCCTGCTATTGTAAAGCCTTTATTTCTCAGTGATTTCCAGGGAGTATCTGAGGCTGCTCATCTGTCATTTAGAAGCAGAAGCCTCTTAGTGACTTGAGACACCGTTTGCATCAGGGCAAGGCAGAAGTGCCTGAGAAGCAGATCAATCCCACTCGTGTCTCTTCTCTAAGAGGATACTTTTGAAATGAACCATTGTTGGGAGAGGAGGAAGATCAGTTTTGTTATTCCACCCTTAGGTTGTCACAATGGGTCACAATGGGTCCCTGTCTGCTCAGGCCATGGAGAGGATGTCTGGTGCTCCAGGACACATCAGGCATCTGCCTGTGAATTGACATGGGCTCAGCTGAACCGTTCCTACTGCAAGGAGTAATTGATGCCTCACAGCCAGAGCACCAGGGATGTGGGACCTTTGCAGATTGATCCCTTTGAAATGTAACTTTTCCAAGAAGAGAATGCTTTTTCCTGAGTGATTGCACAGCCCTCTGGGGAGCCAGTGTCCTGTTTGTGCCACTCTGATCCTTCTCTGTGTGCTTTCTCATGGCACACACTGATCTGTTGTGTCCGTTCTTTCTGGTTTTTCTCCTTCTCACTGACTGTCTCACTGGCACAGCAAGAAAGTCCTGGAAAATGCCAGTTTATGGCTGATAAAGGGTAGCTTGGGGATTCAGGCTTTTCCCCTTAACATAAGCATCACAAGAGAATCTTGGGAGCATCAACATATCGAGTCAGATGTGTTGCAATGAGGGTTGTTGCTTTTGCAGAACAATTTATTTAATCATTATTCCAGGCAATAAGATCAGAGGGGTCTATTTGCTGCAGTAGCACAAGCATCTTCACGGTTAATTGTAGCAGAAGCAGCTGATATTATAGACACGATTATCATGGCAGTTCTGCAACAAGTTTTGATGTTAAAACTCTGGTTGAGTCTGGATGGCTTTGCTTGCACAGGAACCACCTCCACCAGTCACCTGAATTGTTACTCCAACTCATGCTCATGTTCCCACTTCCATATTTAGGAACTACAGGGACTGGAGGACTGGATTCCTAGTAGATCTGTCAGCCTGAAATGAAAGCAGGAAAAAGTTTTCCCTTAAGAAGGGATTATATTTCAAATGGCCTCTACTCCCTACCCATCATCCACGGTCCCCTGGCATTTCAGGCACACTAGCTTTTTTGTGGATGGTTTAATAAGCACAAACTCCAGGTTACTCAAGTTACTCACCACTGCTTTCCAGACCAAGACCCTTCTTCAGGGCGTTAATTAGGGGATATTTGCCCTGCTTGCAGAAATTGCCAGTGAAGTCATCCAGATCGATAGTCCAAACCATGGCACCTCCAAAATCACTCTTCTTCAGCCAGTCAACCTGCTCAGGGCCAGGGGAGAAACCCCAGGTAGACCAGGGACCTCCTGCAGCAGAAGGCCTCCTGCCTTATCGTTAGCACAACCAGACATCCCACCATACCTTCTTGTTGAAGCTCCTGACGTTGTCATAGCCAACCCATTCCTTGCCCTTGTAGGCATAAGGCACGTCCTCAGAGTTATCCCAAACCTTGGTAGCTCCATTGTCCAGGAATGAGCAGATCTAGGAGCAAAAGGGAGAGAGGGCAGAGTCAACAAATGTCCTAAAAAAAGGAGACAGTTGGAATATTGCACAGGTTACAAATTCCTTGCTGAGAGGTTTAAGAAGTGTTTGTGAGGTAACACACATACCTCATAGTAAGCCAAGAATCCAGACTGCCTTGTGTAAGGCCCAGCTGGCCCAGGCCCTGATGTTGGTGCCCCAACAGCAGTGTCAGATGAGTTTTTCAGGCGGAAGCTGTGTCCATAGGCTGGGAATCCAACGAGGAGCTTCTCAGCTGGGGCACCATTGCTCTTCCAGTAGTTCATAGCGAACTCCTATAGCAAAAGTCATCTCAGGTCAATTCTGTGTTAGGATCTTCAGGGGGACAGATGACTTCTGTGGAAGAAGCTCCAAAAAGATACTTACAACACTGATATAGTTGTGAACACTGTTGAAAAGAGGGCTGTTCTCCCCAGTGTGTCCATCCCAGGCGCCTTGGTAGTTGTAGGTCATCACATGGAAGTAGTCCAGGTACCTATGCAGAATATGGCACACATCCATCTCCTGGGCTGCTCAGTCACCCAGACCTGATGGTTCCTTTGGCACTGGCTGTTTACCCCCTCACATCCCTGCCCACATCCCCACTTTCTGCAAATCTGGGTTCTTCAGCACTGGGGGTGAGCTGACCATGGCAGTGCTGGAGCCAGTTCTCTCCTCCAGAGGTCAAGGCAGAGTGGGAATTGTGCTGGTATTCTGGGAAGCAGGAGCCAGCCTGCACATAGTGGCAGTTTCCCTTAAACGGCTTGAAGGAAGACCAGTAAAGTCACAGGAACGATACCTGAGGGTTTGCTACTCACTTTCCAAGCTCAGAAATCTCGTAGCCAGACACAATGCTGGAAAGTCCTGAAGCAACAGCCGCGGTGATCATGAGACGGGGCTTGTTGACCCGTTTGGCTTCCTGCTCAAAGGCTGCCCGTGTTTCCTGAGGGATGCCGAGACACAGTGCTCACTGGGGGCTCTCTGGGCTCAGGCTTTGCATTTGCCCTGAGCTCTAGCCAGAGCAGTGAAATGCAGAGGGCTTGACCAAGACCTACCTTAATCAGGACAGTAAAGAGATCCTTGTCCTTGGATGGGCTGCCCCTGGAGCCAGGATATTCCCAGTCAATGTCCAGCCCGTTGAATCCATGGCGGCGCAGGAATCTGATGGCAGACTTGATGAAAGTCTGGCGGTTCTCACGTGTGGAAACCATTGTGGAGAATCTGGGGAAGCAGAGCAGGACAGAGTTGGATTTGTGTTGGTTCCTCTTCTCTGTTCTCACTCCCTTTGCTGGGTGCTGTTACGGGAAGGAGATGGTTTAACATACTTGGCGGTCCCAAAACTCCATCCTCCAACTGACAGGAGAGTCTTCAGTTTCTCGTTCCTACAAAGAAAGGAAAAAATAACATGTTTTATTGTCAATATAAGTGTCTGTTGTAGCTGCCTTTGTAGGCTGTGGTGTCTTGGTGTGAAACCCAAACAGTAAGTCCCAAGCACACTGAGTTGCTGTCACCATCCTCAAAGGACTGGTGCTGGCAGTGTGCCCTGCCCTGCCCTGCCCTCCCTTTCCCTTCTTGCCCAAATCTGCCCTTTCTCCTTGACAAGAGATGCTGGGCAGGACCTGGGAGGGAGAATAAGTGATGCCCTTTGAAACATACTGTTTTTTCAAGCCATTGAAGGATTTGTAAAGGGTCTCATCATCCCATTCAGTAGTTGTGATCTCATTGTTGCTCATCCCAGCAAAGGCGTAGATCAGATGGTCACACAGACTCGGGTCGATGTTGTCAGGCAGGAATTTGCCCAGGCCAGGCCTGTACTGGGCCCAGTTGGCAAAGTAACATGACAGCACATAGGCAGAGCCTGCAGGGACATTGAGGAGATGGGGTAGGTTTGGACAGCACAGAAGAGACAGCAGTAACTTCAAGCAGAGTATTGGAACTAGTCTGATCCAAAGCTGTGTGCCAAAGCTGAGAAGGGTTTGGTAAGGTTGTTTGTAGGGTAGAAAGCACGTACCTATATGGGCGTTCAGCAGGAGGGCCAGAGCTGTAAAGGAGAAAGTGTGGGATTAGCCTGAGAAACACAAAGTAGCAGAAACTCTCTGCCNCAAGAGTTGAAGTGGGACTTACCGGTGAACAAGGTGAGCTTGGCCATTTTGGACTGAGTGGGTCCTGGCCGTCTCGCATTTTATACCCTCTGTTCTTTCCCTGCCAGTCTGATATCAACAAAGGAACAGTGGAAGGCCGAGATTAGATGATATTTACTTTTAGAAATGTTGTTTATGGCGACAGGGTTTGTGTTCACACTGGTGATTACTCAGGAAGAGGTGGCTGATGTGTTCACCTTGTGCTGCCATTGTGTCTGCCTGGCAGTGGCAGGCACTGGCAAACCCAAGGTTGTTTACAAGGGCCTTGTGTTTGGCTGGGGCAGTCAGAGAGGTAGGACTGAAGGGGTTTAGGCTCCCAGCAATGGGCTGTTTGAGTGGGATACATAAGCTGGGTTCACTTGCTGTAGGCAGTCTGCTGGGATCCGAGGGCTTTGTAGTGTGAGCTGTCTCTTGCTCACACCAGCTGTGCTTGTTGTCACTTCATGGAACTGTAGACTGTTTCCTGGTGTCCCATTAGGACAGGAAAACCAACTCAGCTGCAGCTGACTCATTCCCCAATGGCCAAGGTAATTTTCTTCATGCAGAAGCTTTGCTTCTTAGAGGTCAAGCTGTCCACAAGAGAGCCCAGGGATAGAAGTTCATGCAGGTTACCTTTTCTCCCACATTTATCTCCTCCTCTTTTCGCTCAGCTTCTTTCTCAACGGTGAGACCTCCGTGTTGCCCAAGTGTTGATGTCTAGCCTTTGCTTTCTGCATTGATTTGTTGGATGTCAGCAGCTCTTGTGCCTGTTTGGGGCTGCTGATCTGAAGTCCCTCCTTGCAGACACACAACTTCTTGTCGCCACGGAGACAATCTGTTGGCAGCGCGTTTGTTCTTATCGTGGAGCGGTGTCTTTGGAAAGTCCTTGGGAATTTTCCTATGGGAATTTACCCCAGATATGTCTTTCTCTAGGTATATAAGTAGAGCCTATGTTGGCAGTAGCACAGAGATCAATATTTCTAGCAGTAATACAGATTTCCATGGGACCAAGTGTGGACTTTGCTATCTTCTATGTTGACAGACTTTAATGGTGGTTATTTTTCCAGCTCTTTTTTTTTTTTCCTCTGCTTTCATGTCACACATGGGAACAATAGGAAGCCATTCAGAATTGTTGAAGCCAGTTTGCTGAAAGTTTCTGAGGAGGAAAAGGGTAATGTTTGGAGGCAAGATCTAAAGGTAAGCTCCTTCTGCCAACTCACCAATTTTTCCCTTCACCTCTTGCTTAAATTCTCTTTAATGGCTGTAAAAAAAACAGCTTTAAGGGCTTTAGAAAACCCCAGCTGGGTATGAAGGAAATCACAATGATTAACTTCTTAGTGTGAAGCACATTAAGAGTGTTAAATATGATCTGGCACTATGGTAAAACATGAGGAACTTTCTTTCAAACTATACCTGTCTGGGCAGTGCTTTCTGATGTGCTTCCAGAGGCTTGTATGGGATCTCATTTCCTCCTCAGCTAGAAGGGTTGAATCTCCTGAGAAACCAGCACACTCTGACTTAGCATATGGTACAGCCTGGTCTGATGTGAGCAGCATTAGGCTTCATCTCTTTCATTTTTATCTGCCAGCCTCATAAATAACTCTTCACTCCCAAAGAATCATCCAATACCATGAATTAGAGGAAGGAATTGAGTTAAAGGAAGAAGTTGCACACACAGTTCCTCGATTGCCAATGAAGTGCACCTTGAAAGCACTTTAGGAGGCAAAATAAAAGCAATAGCATGTAGTTTTCGCCAAGGAGAACATTTTCCTCCTGCTGGATGAGCATCTTGCAGCGTGTGGCTGGGCACTAGCTGCAATTAAAGCATCCGACAGTAGGTGTCAATGTTGTTTGCTGTTCCTTGGTGCCTTTGGAGGGTTTTTCTAGCAGTCTTCTGATCACGTTGCGAGAAGCAACTTGCTTGCAGGCCAGAAAGCTTAGTTGCTGCTCCCTTTTGTTTAATCACAACTAGAGATCTGAGATTAACAGGACGATTTTTGGCACTTTCAGATAGAAATGGAATGCTTCATTCTTGGTGTAGAAAAAGAACCAGGATAAAGGCTAAATGTTGTTTAGTCCACTTCTCCACAGCTGTATCACCTACAGCAGGCATGAGTAAAAGAGGAGCTATTAAAGGTACCTGTCCAAAAACTAGCCTAACCTTGCAACATGCCCACTAAGACTTAGTCATGTTGTTGATATGCCCAGGAATTGCATCCCTATAGAAGAGCATCCCAGAGCCTTGGAAGGGTACTGGTAAATCTGTGCCTTTTGGCTGTCTCAAATGTTGGAATCACCTGCTTATATCTCTAACAAAAACTTTAGGCTCACTTTCTGTCTCATCCACCTTTCCTTACCAGTGTAGTAAGTATTTGTGCCAGGGGAAAACAGGCTCGAGTAATCAGTTTAAAGACAGAAACTTCATTTCCCTGGGTCCATGTTATGCGTGTGCAGCCTCTGCGGTGTCCCCGGTTTTGTTTGGGTGGCTTTGGGTGAAGCAAACCTGAGCTGTGTGTGGCCTTGGCATATGCCTCTTATTAACCTGCTAGGTAAAGGAGATTTCAAAGCACCTCTGATGAGTTTATGGTTTCCAAACTCTTTCTCTCTATTTCTCCAATGATAAATGTTATAACCTGACAGCAGTTCAGCACATTCTCCTCACAACTGCTTGGTTGTGCTCCAAGCTCTATATACTTGATAAGCATTTTATCATGAAGATCAGAGCAATCTTACCTACTGCTTCTTGGCAAACTATATCTAAATGCAGACATCTTCATCCTGGACATAGTAAGCAGCTTTGGACTCCTACCCAGTACTCGATCCTTTCAGAGTTCAGCTCACACTCCAGGGCCTGTAAAAGAGAATGTATTTCTGATGTCAGCATGTGACAATGGCCTGTACCTGGGCTGTGTCAAATATCAAACCTTTGGGAGCAGGAAAAAGCAATCAGAACAAAATCAACAACCCCTTTGTACATAAATGGCTGCAGCAAGAAGTAACCCTTTCTTTTCACTTTGCTAAAAGTGAGAGAGCTTTTGTGCCACAGCTGGACTCAATGGTGGTTTTATTCCTTAGCTTTTACCTTGCCATCTTGGCAAAAGTTTACCTGCTTGACTTAGCTTAAGACCTAAAGGAAGGATCTCAATGAAGCAGCACTGACTGCTCCTTTGAATTGTGTTGCTTCCAATGTCCATTCTGGGAGGTGTTAGGAGATAACCTGTTCTCCTTCTCTCTTCCTTTGGTTTCTGTGTTAAACAGAGGAATAGTAGAGTTTCTGCCTTTCAAAAGCAGAGTGAAAGGTACCAGGAGTCTGGTCATCCTGGACCTAAGGGATTGACTGGGAACGTTTTAATCTCAGCTTTCATGTTCTGCAAATCCTGAGGTTGGAGTTGAGCTGGAGGCAGGGGAAGGAATAGACTCTGCAAGCTGAAACTTGATTAGAGATGCATGGAGCATGTTTAAAGAGACTTATCTGAGTATTCTATCAAGAGCTTTGGTGATGTTGCTGGTCCCTCAATGGCTCAACAGGTTTTAGTAGCTGAGCTCTATTTGAGGGCTGCTGACCTTGGAAAACTCTCTTACTCTCTTTGGGAGTCTTGACAGAGAATTGGGAAAATACGGCTGCAGTGTCAGTGGCCAAATATGTGAGAATCTGGCTCCATATCCAGTTGGGTGTGTTTACACCTGCTGAAGTTACTGCCACTATAATCCAATGCCTGTAAATAAAGTCCTGAAAAAGGATCTCTCCTACCTCCACGTCACATAACCCTTGGACGTGTCGTTCCCTGTGCAGCACACAGAGCTGATGGTGGCTGGTGTAATAGGATCTGTGTAAAGGGGAGGCAGCTAGAAAGCCTAGATACCTCCTCAGATGCATCCTGAGATGCCTGCTCAGATGCCTGACTGAGAGCTTTGAGAGTGATTTGGGAACTGTCCTGGTCCGAATCCCTTTCTGTTCTTCTAAACAGATCATTCAGTATAGCTGAAAGACCCATGTTGTTGCTACCATGAGAACTATGGTGTGTTTGTGTAGGGGGAAGCTCAGGCTGAAGAGCCAGCACCACTACCTGCAGTGTAACATGGTCTGTCCAGGAGCACATGGTGCTCAGGAAACGTTCTTCTGATTCACAGCAAGAAATGAGGAGCTTTAAAGTCCCTCAGACTCCCTTCTCCAGAAGATAATCACACCATGTAGGTCTTGGGTGGGGAGTTGGTGCAGACAGGCATTCAGGGCCCTTTGCTTATACAAGACAGGCAGGAGAGACTCAGCTCTCTTCAATTATTACAACACCAGTTCATTTGTTTAAAGGTTATTATTTTTAAGCCTGCTTTCTCCAGTACTAACTCCTTGTTACAAAGGCTGGATCTGTTCTGCTTCATACCATCTTCCCTTGGCATTTGATTTCCCTTCTCTCCACAGCTCACTGAGTGGAACTAAAGAACTGCTGATTTTCAGATACCAACCATTCCCTGCCTCCCAGGGGAAATTCTTGCCTCCTGCATGTAAGTTCCCAGAAATATCATCTCTGACTCACTCTGATTACGAAATGCTGCAGCCATTTCCCCAGCTACTTCTACAGAGCATCATCATTTATTCACCTTTTGTCCCCAGGTATATTTTATAAGGACTCAGAAGAGTTTGTTTCATGAGGAATTTGATGCAGCATTGCAATCACCCATTGCATATTCTTTCCTTACAGCACATCTTTCATCTTTCCTTATTCTCCGTTGGCACTAAACTGCTATAATTAGGCACTGTAAACAAATCCCAAGCTTCTCTGATGTTGTGAAACACTCCAACATTCATTTCTGATGATCCTGTTTCTCAAATAAACCTTCAGTCTTCACTGCAGGCATTCTACTAACATTCCCTGGTGATCAACACTGAGGCAAAGCATCCACCAGCTCTCTGTGGTGGTGGTGAAGCCCAGTGAAGAGGGCGTGCTCTGTGCCTAGGAATGGGCAGCTGATCCTTCTACTTCTCCTTCTATCCAAGCAGCAAGTGAGAACATGCCTTCCAAAGGGAGACACGTGTGCAGAGGATACAGATTCACAAAATACCTGTGCCCCAATGCAGCTGTGTGCAGGTTGGGCAAAAGGTATTGCAGAAAGGTTATATCTGCACGAATGAGCGTGCACCTGGGTGCTGGTTTAGCTAAGGGAACAGCACATGAAGAATGTTTTGGTTCAGCTGCTCTGGATTTTTCTTTCCTCTGCTTTTATGCACCTCATATCACATGGAAGTTTTTGAGAACTTGGATTTATTAAAGCATATAATCTTCTAAAATCCACTTATGACTGAAAATGCACATTAGAGCCTGAACTGTTATCAGCTATTGTGTAGAACAAATATCAGCACAAAGAACACACATCTCGAACTTCCTACAGTCGGGATTCAAAGTGCAGGTTCAATCAGGCTGCTCCATGTAAAGTGACCTGTTTTCCCCATCCATCTCACCCCAACAATCCCCATTATCTGTGAGGAAAGAACCAAATGCCTTGGGCTTCCAGCTGAGAGAGTTGGGTGCTAATCCATCACTGAACACTGCAGCCTTCACCACGCTGGGCACAGACATACAGCCATCAGTTTGCATTTGCATCATGTTCATGAGGTCTAGTCATTGCCATTAACTTCCAGGGGGGCTACAGGGACTTCGTTTTGGGCTTCTCCTTTTTCCTCTGAACCCTTCAGAGGAGGCTCTGTCCCCACAACAACATCCCAGCTCTTGTAATTACTTACTAAGCTCTTTTCCTGGTCAGCAGACATCTGCCCATTTCCAATTAATCCTTGTTCACAAGCTCAATAACCTGAGCCATCTGGATAGGTAAGAGAGATAAGCTTCCCATTAAACATTTACAGGACATAACAAGGGAGGATTGAAGCAACTGTTGCTGAGACAACGCAGGCGGGTGTCTGCGTGCTGGGGAGCGCCTGACCCTGCCTGTGCCTCACACTGACACGTGATAATGGAACAAGGGAAAGAGATGGGGCTAAACATGGAGGTGGGCCTTCACACACCTCCAAAAGTTTACCTGCTCCTCTCCTTTACTTCCTACGTTAGCACGAGAAGGGCTTCCAAAGGAACTCGGTAGCATGTTGGGCCCTAAGAAGTTCTAGCAACCAAATAGCCTTTAAATAAAACATTCACTATTTCTGCAGCAGTTCCAGCTGCCCTTTAACCCCAAATGCTTCAAATAGCTCAGAACTCAGTTTGAATTCCCCCCCCTCAGCTTTCCTGAACAGAGTGAAACGTGGCCTTAAAACTAGGCAGAGGCATTATCTTTGTCCCCATATTTTATCAGTTACTGTCCTTGTTCTGTCTTGCTAGGATAGGGTTTTATCTTTGTCTTTTTTTTTCCCATTCAAGGTTTCCATCCCTTGAGCAGCACACAGAACAACAGCTTTGCCAGTATATCCTATTCCCTCAACAGCAATCAACGCCAACAAAGGGGTAAAAATTTGCCTAACAACCTTATAAAAACTAAGGAGTGCCAGGAATGAAGCCAGGGCATCGGCTTTCTAAGCACGTCTCAAGATGAGGGGTGAGGGTTCACAGATGATGGTTTTTTAGGGGTGTCAGAAGGGGGGATGGTGACTCCTCTGCTCCCTCTGCATGAAGGCAAAGCACAAGCAACAAGGGTAGAAGTCTTCTGAGCTGTGAGTGAACTTCACCAAGGCTCAGGGACCAGAAGGGCCCTGAGGGACCTCGGTGGCACAAACACAGTGCTGTCCCCTTCCTAGTAATTCCTGTGAGGAACCATGAGAAGAGGAAGGGGAGAGGTACTCCCAGTGCTGCTCAGCCTGCAATCGGATCCACTGCCAGCTGGCCTGATGAAAAAATCAAGGGCATGGACATCCAGGGCCTGTGGATTGAGGGCAGGCAGATTGAGGGCATGAACAGCAAGGGTGTACACAGATCGAGGATGTGCACACAGAGGATGTGCACACAGAGGATGTACACATCGAGGTCATGCACATTGTCATCTGAAGCCTGGATCTGAACAGGCATTGAGTGTGGGTACCTCCATACTGGCTGGCAAGTTGTTGCTTGTATAAGGTAACTTTGGAGCTAGCTTGGGAGAGACAGATGGACTGCTCCCCACTGCCTCTGAGGGTTCAAGGTGCTGGTGCAGTATACACAAAGCCTGTAGCAGCTCCCTTGAAGAGCAGCAACTTGCTATAGTGAGTCTCCCATCCCCAGTGCAGACCAGTCGAGATCTCTCCAGCCATACATTTGCATGAGTAACTTTTTCCCTCTGATGGTGTAGGCTGTCAGCCTGCTTATCTCGCTGCTCAGAGCCTGAGCTCCAGTTGCAAGGGGATGTGGCTGGCCCAGCCTTGCTGCCCACGTTGTGTGGGTGCTGTGCTGCTCGCAGCGTGGTGCTGAGGAGCAGAGGGCTGGTGTGGTTTGTAGTGTTGCTGTCGGCAGGTTATGGGAGAATCTGTGTGTCCTGGAGATAGGAAACCAGGTATGTCACTTCCACATTGGTATGCTCTCAACTTTGGCTTACAAGGTAGGAGTTGTACTTCAGTCCAGGAGTGAAACACCTCGTGCTGCCTGCTGCTGGCTGCCCGCTCCTATCTGCAGACAGACTGACTTTCACAAGCTCCAGTCTGTGCTGGCTGCTGTCACTCAGAGCTCATTCAGCAAATAACTCTGAATACTGCAGACATGAGAGAGAAAACCCAGGTAGGCTGAGGACTGTGGCTAACTTGAAAGCAGCAAAAGTGAAATTCATCAAAGAGGCTACCAATTACTTACTGCACTCAGGGACACGCTGCAGGGAAGGAAGCACTCGCTCTCCAGCGTGTGAATCCATCTCTGCTTACGCTGGTCAGCCTGTTCCGTGAGGCGTGGGAGTGGGGAAGTTGGAGGAAGGGCATTGTCCCCAGTTTAATCTTGTATTCCTATCTTTCAGGATGGAGACTCTCCTGGGGCTGATCTAGGGCAAGAGGGAGCCTTGAAAGGCTGCCAGGGCTGTCTGGGAGGTAGAGGAGGAAGTGGAAGTGTCTGTGTAATAGTCTCTTGATCAGACACGTTGAGGGGGGGATGCAAAGGGGCTTCCCTTCCATTAGCTGACTCTTTATTTTACCCTCCAGGATATGAACACACCCTTGTCCCACCCACAGCTGGACCACAGCCACCTCTGTGCAGCCCCCAGATGCTCTCCATGTCTCTCTCCCTTTCCTTCCTCAGAGGCTGGATGCAGTCACTCTTCCAAGCATCCAGGCATCCTGAACTGTGCTGCTCACCAGGAGCCCTTTGTAACAACCTTAACATCTGTTTGTGCCCACCACTAAACCCCTGGCACTGCTGGCAGGGACACAGCAGGCTCTGGAGGTTCCAGGGGAAGCAGCATGTGGGCTTTCCTTCTTTGGAAGCGTGGCTGTGCTGCACATCCCCACTCGCTCTGCCTGGCTTTAGCCTTGCTGCGTGTGGCTGGCTCCTACGTCACATGTTTTTGATGAAGCTCTTGCCAGCTTCCTGCTGAGGAGCTGATCCTGCTGACGTCTGCAGAGCTGGTCACGTCAGGCACAGCCAGGAAGGGAAACGCACTCCTTTTTTGGGTGTAGACTCTGAGCAAAGTGTGTTGGCCCCAAATCGCAGCAGAGGGCTGAGATTTCACTAACAGCTGGGCTCTTGTCAGGAATTTAGCACTAAGAGCTTAAACAATACCAAGGATAAACACCACTCCAGGACTGGCAGACCTCCCTCTTCTTCTCAGCTCAGCACAATATTTTCCTTTCTCTTTTGAAAAATGTTGTTTCACTGCTGATAATTAATTGGAGAGGAATCCTTTTCCAGGGTTATATTTAGATCTCCCTCTCTGANCCCCCCCCCCCCCCCCAAAGCTTCTCTGATGCAGCTGGATCTCTGTGCTCTCTGAAATGGAAACTATCATCTGCCTTCCCGTAGTAACCGTTTCGTGGCCCCAGGCAGCACCTGAACTGGGGCATTTTGGGGGTTCGGAAAGGCTGTGTTTGTGGACAAAGAACCAGAGCAGCAAAGCACAACCACTCCACACCTCCAGCTTCAGACTGGGGGATTTCCATGCCTGGAGAAAGGGGGAATAAACCAGGCCTGGATCAGAGCATACTTCAAGTGGTGTGTTATTCAGAGTAGGTTGGGAGAGATACATATATATGCACATATTTGGAAGTTTGGACAGTTTACAACAAACCTTTAAGATGGATTTCAGTGAAACCCCCATCTGACTGCTCCTCAGCTCCTGGGAAAACCCCAAGCTAGACGCAAGATCCATGGCAAGGCACCTTTCTCCAGCACACACGTCCTACCTGCCTGGCAAGGCTTTGCTTTCTCTGCCTTCCCTGCAGCTCTGACATGGCTGTGATGCTGCAGAGTTCCTCCTTTCATGTGGGTGGCTGTGAGATAAGACAACTCTTGAGACAGTTCTGTGCCCACGCAGTGTAGTTAAATATATATATATATTAAAAAGATCAGGCTACCACGTTTACAGAGCTGTGAGGAGGAGATAGTTAATCTGAAAACAGCTTCAACTCATGGATAAACAGCCCAAAATGAAGGACAATTACAGTGCTGCCTTTGTGGGATAGATGCTCAGCTGAGAAGTCCCTTGTCCAGCCTGACTCCAGGCCTCCCAGAGCTCCCGGCTGGTTTAAGGAGTGTGTTGTTGTAAGAGTCACACCCAGGGCTCTCATCTTATCACAGCACTGGAAACCTGTTCAGTGGGGTCAGAGAGCAAAGGGAGTCCATCAAGTGTACTTCTGTTTTTCTCATGTTGGTCAGGAGCGTGGTCAGAATCTTTTCTGTCCCATGTGTGATGCCTTTCTTTGCATAGTTAGAGCTGCATAAAGTGTAATTAAGCAGCTCCACATAATTAAGACAATTATGTAAGGTAAGCATCCCACAGAGTAATTGTAGCCAATTTTTAGCATACCCAGGGGCACTTACAGGGCCAAAATGGCCCTTCAAATGATTTACCTGCTCACATGGCTCTAAAGCACTCATCTTAGGTGTGTCTTAGGTGGCATCTTTGAAGTGGACATTGTTGTTCTGCTCCAGCTGAGAAACAGCTGCCTGGAGAAGCAGCACTCCTTTTCGTCTTTCTTATCACAAAGGAGTTTCATGTCTTGTTTTCTGTTCTGAAACTGGCTGAAACCGAGACTCTGGATGTGCATGACCCAAATTCACATGTGACCTGCCAGAAAGAGGGGCTTGACTTCAAGAGCTGTCACTCCACAGGGGGAGAGCGTGGGTTGCTCTAGGCAGAGACTTGCTGGCTTGTCTTCCTCTCTTGCTTTTTGATGAGAAGATCCAGCCTGGTTCTGAGAAACCTTCCCAACAAAACAGTGCTGACGTGAAAAAAAAAACCACTTCCTTGAAGTGTTTTGTTTGTAGTGGAAGGATCTGTCAGTTCTCCTGCAAATACCATGAGGTTCCTTTCCTTAGATCCCTGTTCCTTTGAGACCAAAGGCAACTCTTTGCTTTCTTCTGCCCTTTCACTGGGTTCCTGAAAGCCATCTTGTCCCTTCCCTACCTGAAGATTGATCTCTGCTCAAGCAGCAAAATGCCTGAGGTAAGCTGTACGCTGACCTGCATCTCAGCTCTGAATCTGCAGTCACTCCATCCTCATCCACAGAAGTACGAGCTGGTATCTGACTGTGATAACTGAACACCAGCAGCAATCCTGATACAGAAGGCAGAGAGTCACTTGAGCACCAGGAGGGACACTGGTAACATCCAGAACCTGTAGCATGTGGTAGGATGGAAAAAAAACCCACCCATGACCAGCAAGGATGAGCCTTTCTTGCTATGTACTGCCTGTGCTTGGAGGAAGGGGCATCATGAGCACAAAGGATCTTGCCTTGGAGTCAGCAGAGCTGCTCTTTGGACCAGCTCCTCCTCTAGCTTGTACAGATGTGTACACCTGGAGTGTTTTCTACTGCGTGTGTTCCATTTGGCACAGAGCTCAGGCCTTCTCTTCCTGCAAATCACGTGGACAAAGCTCTGTGAACCAACCCAGGTGTGAAGGAAAGGCTGAGGATCAGCCTGTGCTGCTATGACACCCTGCTCCCTCTTGCTCACCAGGCCTCACTTTCTGTTGTCCATCCAAGGAAGCTCTAGGAAAACCAGTGAATTGAATGATTTTAGTAGCTTCTAAAGTGTTTAAAATCACAGTGGCTCTTGTAACTTCTCCCTTTCCTGAAGCACACGTCAACATCCAAACCTGGAATGGGATGTTATTCATTTTCTCTGCTTCTCTTAGCTGACTCCTGTGTTTCAGACTCTCCCATCTTCATGTTTTCAGTTTCCTTCTTTGCAACAACCATTATTATTATTTTAATTGAAAGCTCACCCCTTGCAGGAGGGAAAGAAAAGCTTCAAACATGGGAAGACTTGTGATGAGATCTCAAGCTGTTGGCAATTCTGTGCTGGAATTTCTAATGGTGGAACAAAGAACAGTTTGAGCACAACGTGGCCTTGCAAGAAAAAAAAAAGAGGAAACCCAGCCATTTATGGCAGATAAATGTGTACAGTTGCCAAGCAAGGGCTCTCCTAGGCTCTGGAGCAGGCAGGGTGAAGGGTGCACGAGTTATTATTAGCTGGTTTGTATGGTAAAGAGGGCCTTCAGTTGCCTGGTCTCTGCAAAAGCTGCTTCACTCAGGAGTGCTCTTGAGAATGAGGGAGTGGAAGGCAGGAATTTGAGACCCTTTTAAGGTCTGTTTACTCTTCCAGCCACAGCAGATTTCAAGGGCATGTATATGAGGCAAATCTGAACTGGTTATCATGGTGAGAGAGCTGCAGGCACAGGAGGGAGTGGAGATCTCTGGAGGCCTGTCAGCCAGGACTGATGGCTCATATGGGAATGTTTTCCTGCTCCACTGGGCCATTTCCTTACCAAGCATCCGTGATCTGGGTTGTGAACAGAAGAGTCCCTCTGCAGGGACCATAAGAAAACAGCCCTGGGCCTTGTGTTTCCATATGCATTGTTGCTACAGGGAAACTGGAAGGTGATTTTCCCCTCTTGCTCAGTGCTTTCTGTGGGGAGACCTTCATGGCATTCATTTTCTCTCTAGCAGGAGTTGCCTCACAGCTACATTCCCAGCTCCTTCCACTCATTAAAAATGCACCTTTTCAGGTTCATAAGACTCCAGGTGTGTTCGGAATGGGAAGTGAGTCTCTGTGTGCATGAGGAAGCTGAGGCACAGAGAGGTGAGATGCTTTTGCAAATACAGAGCAGGCAGGTGCCAGCAGCAGGATCAGCCCAATTGTGCTTGTTCAGCTGCTTTTCAGGCCAGGTGGGAGGAACAAGGCCCTAAGCACATACAGCAGAGCTGGACAGTAAAGGATTTCAACCTGGTTTCACACCTGGAGAAGGGCAGCAAGGCTGTAGTTAGCCTTAAAACTCTGTGAGCCTCCAATAGGCAGCACTGGAGTGGAGAATCTTGATAGATGTCCACAGAGGAGAAGCTGTATGAACTAGAACTCTTGTTTAACAGAGCCATAACATCTCCAGTGCTCAGCACCAGGTTTCCCAAATGCTGGTGACCTAAGACACTGAATGTTAACTCTGAAATCTTGGGATACCCAAGAAGATTTCAGAGTGAGCAGCCAGATCTCAGGCAGATCTCAGCTACAGGGCTGCTGTGCCTCTGCATGGCTCTGACACAGCAGACTGGGCTGATCTGGTACCAAAGTGATGGGGATGCTGTGAACAAAAGATATGTGAGCTGCTGGTTAGGAATCCGGGGTTTAAGGGGACATCTCAGTTCAATCCCTGGGTCCATCACAAACCACTGGCCTGCCCCAGGCATGCTGTTCTGCTCTCCCGTGACTCAGTTTACCTTCTGGGAAATAGGGGAGAAGGCAAAGCACACTACTTTGTGGTCAAGTTTGGGGGGATAGCTATAATAAAGACACCTCAGTCTTGCCAGGCCTTGATGTATCCTTTGTAGGTGGGAGTGAGCTGATGAGCCCACAATACCCAGGCAGGATGGTGCTGGCTGTGAGGACAAGCAGCAAGACCCATCATGTTCTCACAGAGGGGCTCTGAGCCCTGCCTGGCACTGCTGGCCCCTTCCCTGGCCTGTGCTGGTGTCTTGCTGCTGCTTTCCCAGGTGTGAGGAAGGTTTCCTGACAGAGCCCCCCCGTGTGTAATTCACTCTGCGTGGCCCCAGCCAAGGCACAGTCCAGGAAGGGGAAAGTGTGCTATTGTTGGTACTGTTTTGCCCAGCCTCCTTTTGTTTTCTAATGAACCTGTCTGCAAAGCCCTGCTGCCAAAGCCTCTCTTGAGAGTCCTGCTCAGAGGGCAGGTCTTCCTTGGGGCTGCTCCTTGGGGATGTACACCAGCAAGTGAGCTGCATGTTAGTTCTTTTACAACCAAGTAGCTACTCCCCTTGGGACACAGCTCACTCCACTCTCCATCCTCCCACACACTGTGGCTATCACAGATCTTCAATGTTTCCTTTGCACAGCCTTTTCCTCTGTCACCCCGTGGGAAGCAGTGCCCGTGCTCTGTATTTACAGTTGTCGTTCTGGGCATGTTTTAGCCACCAAGTTTGGTTTTTTTTTAGTCCCTGCTTGAATTCCAGAAGTGCTGAGAGATCTCAGATGGCTTCACTGATGTCCCTGTGGGAGATGGGGACATAGCTGTCTGGGGTGGGAGTGGGACCATCCCTGCCATTACTGCTGGGTGGGGTGGGGCAGGGCTGGGGTATAACTGAGCTCCCAAAAGCATTAATTATAGCATGAGCTGGTGATGAGCATGTGGAGGTCAACAGCTCCAAGGAGCTCTGGAGAACACTGGTCAGCAGGACTGGACTGAGCCAGGCTGGCTGGTGTCTCAGGATCATCTGTGCCCTAGCAGAGTCCATTGGGACCATATCTTTGACCACCATCACATCCCTGGAATACCTCAAGGCAGAAACCTGGAGACAATTCCCAGAATACTGAAGCTCTGTTGAGCTTAAGCAGGTTCAAATGTAGCTGTTTCATTCCAAACCTGGCTTCTACATGAAGTGCCTGGGTTTTTGTAAGGTGAGACCAAAGTCCTGGGCAGAAATTGCACAACAGATCAAGGCCTTGGACAAGCACCAAGCTCTGACCTGAAAATGGCTCAGGAATCCAGCTCCCACCTTCTCTCCTCAAATGTACACAGATAAAATCACAACTCTCTTCATTCACCTGAATGTGAGTGGAAAAGTGTCCCCAGAGACTCTGCCAAAGCCTTTTGGTTGTTGCTGAAGCACAGAAACACCAAGACAGAGTTTATGTGAGTAACAGATGTGGCTCTGACCTGAAATCAGGGATCCAAACCCAGATAAACTGTGTGTGCAATCCCAAGCCATGCCTAAACCCAGATTTTTGAGTAAATGACCCGTACTTTAACCATCTTCCTCCCTCCCTCTCTGGTTGCACACGCCCTGGCGAGTGCCAGCTCTGAAGCCAGGTATCTGTTCAGCTCTGGCCTCCCTGACCTTCTTACACAACACAACCTTCTGTGGGACTTCTGCAACTGTCAGAGTGAAGAAAAACACATCTGCTTCCTCTGCTGGAGTCTGCCAGACAGCAAGGAAATGCGTGAATGGCTCAGCTGGCCTTCCTTAGCTCCATGGGAGCTGTGTTTGGTGAGGACAGTCAGGCTTGCAAAGCAGCGAGGGTGGATGCGTGTAGGACGCTCTATGCCTGCCTCCCCCTGCTCAGCTGCAGCACCCCACCAAAACCCAATTAGCTGGCTTTGCCAGGAGGGTGAGGAATTCTTGGGAACAGCCTAGAGCAGTCCTTGCAGAGTCCACCTGCTCCCCAGGAGGGATCTCTCCAAGCAGAGCTCAGCCTGCTTCTTGGGAAAGGGCACCACCCAGATCTAAGCTCTGGCAGGGTGTTGCCTTTGCTTTATCTGAGCCGTCTTTGTGCACTAATTGATGTTTGAAGAGGTTTGCTGGGCTCTGGGAAGCAATGGCTTCTTTTATATTTGTGGGTGTAGCCTGAGAAGAACCCCAAGGACCTTCTCCCACTGTCCCTTCTCTCCCACGCTGGAGCCTGGACCATCCACACGCTGCAGCTCTCGCTGGCTGTTGGACAAAAGTCCCCCCATAGATTTGCAGAGGCCACAGGGACAGCTTTGCCAGTGTAGCAGCTCTAGCTTATGCCAGACACAATCCGTGCTGTGGAGTGGAGCTGTTGACCAAGAAGAGGGCTGGTGAGGAGGGAGAAAAGGAGAAGCCTGATCTATGTGTCCAGATCCATAGCCTGTGATGAATGAGATTGTGGATTTAGCACTAACAGGGTCAGCTTGCCATAAGCTAGACCAGGACAAGATCTGGAAGTCCTAGAGCTCCTTGATGCCTCTTTTGTTAAGGAGCACCTGCTACACTGAGCCTTTGAAGCCTCTATGGGATTGGCTCGATCTCTTCAGCCTTGGGAAGACACAGAAGTTCCCAGAGGGATCCCAGTCTCTGTTGGACACTGTGCAACCCTGAAGCAAAGGATGCTGTGGTGGCAGCTCCTGTCTCTGATGCTGCAATAGAACTCACTCTGTACCCATCTCCCACTCTTCTCCAAAGTGTGGGTAAATAAACTGCTCTTCACACAGGGTGAAAACAAAACACATTCAAGCCCAGCACAGATCCCCACTCAGTGCCCAGACGTCGGGGCAGCTCTGCACAGGGTCAGTCAATTCACTTACCAGCTGCCACAGCAACAGTGCCTTTGGTGCTCTTGCCCTTATTTTCCTGCCGAGGATTGGGGTTGCTATGGCACCACAAACACACCCAGTAAGGCAGCTCGTCACAGCGTTGCTCCCTGCCTGAGCTGGAGTTTAGCAGACGAGTCACATTCTCACCACCGAAAAAATCCTGTCTTGTGGTTTAGAAGCCAGAGAGGTTTGTTGGCTTTTAACTTCTCATTTCTAAGAAAAGAAAAAGCCCTTTTTTTTTCCCCCATAGCATGGCTGCATGTCAGGGAAGTGTGAAACCCCTATATATAACCCTCCAGCCTCCCTTAGAAGGTATGAGAGAGACCTCAGGAGAGCCTGAATGAGGCTGGCTTGGGGGGAGGGATATCAGTGATAGCCCGTCATGGGACCAGCCCTGTGTCTTGTCTCTGCTTTGTGGCTTGGAACAAGCCACAGCATCTCTCAGGCTCAGTTTCCTGCCCTTCAGCTTGTCTGTCTCTCCCACCTTAGACCGTACATTCTCAGCTCGTGTGCGTCGTTCCAGGGCTCAGGAGGATTTGGTTCCAGTGTCCTGCATTATTGTTGGCTTGGTCGCCAGAGTTTGTGGTGGGTTTACTTGTGCTCAGTTGTGGGAAGGGAAATCATGTTTTGACTGGAGCCAGTATTTATTGTAGGACTTTCCTGAGGGGAGAAGAGCAGAGGCTGGGTAGGCAGACACACCCCAGGGCGTTGTGATAAGGGGGAATTACCAAGGGGCAATTTACCCCTGCACACATCTGTGTCTCACACATGCTGTTTACCCTGTGCTGGAGGTTAGGAGTGGGGGGGGAGATGTTATCACCACGGGCTGGTGAAGGGCAGAAGGGGTGGAGCAGGACGACAGGCTGTCCAGGGCCACATCTTACTGCAATGCCTCACTCCCAGAGTCCTACTGCTCCCTGTTCTAAAAAAACAAGGTTCTGCACTCTTTTTTTATCTCATAAACTAACAAACCCATTCCAGACTTTACAGCTGACAACTTTCTCTGGTCCTGACTGTGCAAACACCACCGTCCCCACGCTGCCCTGGCTCTGCTTGCTGCCCTGGGACCTTTTCTGTCGACTGCTTTTCTGCCCTCTCAAGCTTTGTTCCACTGGAACAGAGGTAGGCGGTGGCAGTTGCATCCTGCAAAGAGGATGTGGAAGGGGAAAAAAAAACCCCAACCCAACAATAACCAAATGTAAAGAACAGGAAACCATCTCTGAAATCAGCGTGAGGTCACCTCCACGCTTCCCCCAGCCAGGCAGCCTGCAATGGAACCCAGGGGGCTTCATCTCTGAGGGCCGAGAACATTGAGCTCTGGACAAATGTCTTACACAAGACATTGTCAGCTTGGGTTCAGCGAGAAGCTAGTAAGGCCAAGGAGAAAGAGCCAGGGTGCACTAAAGGCAGCTGGAGTGTTGTTGGAAAACTAGGTCCAGAGTCCTAAGGAGCTTGAAGAAAATGTAACTCTGGCTGGGACTCCCTGGAGTACAGCAATGTTTGCTTCCTAAAATGCTTGTGGACAGATGTGACATTCGCAGTGGGTCAGATAAGTTGTTTTCCATGAGGAAACGTGGCATGGAGTAAGGAAAGTAGATCAGAGGGAGGTTGTTGCGTGATAGACAGCTCCTGGGAACTATGCAGTCACTCACCAAAGCCCTGGGCTGGGGCTACAAAGGCTACCAGTGTTCAAATACTGTGGGGGGAAAGCATCCAGCTCCTAGCCCACATACAAATCCTCTCAGAAACAGAGGGGAAACCTTTAAAGGTCCTTTATAGTCGACAAACAAAACTGCCTGGACATGCCCAAAATGTGTCCTGACATGTCCTGTCCACAACTCCCAGGGCCCCAGGAGTCAGGTTACAGGCGACAGACCAAACAAAGGGCCAAGCTGCCAAAAGACAGCCAGGCACCAAAATAGGTGGTGAAGTGCTTAGCAAAGCCCAGCTCCCTGGAGTCATGCAGGATGGATGATAAGCTTCTAGGAGCTTGGGCTGCCTGGGAGATGCTACGTGCAGTCCTGACTGTGCACTAGAATCAATCCGTGCTGTCAGACGTGGCCTGGCCTGGCAACTAACAGGTTAAAAAGGCTTTGTTTTCTGTCCATGTCCTTCCCTCTCCCCCCTGGTCGCATTTCACACGGGTTCAGTCACAGTCTTATTTCACAACTGTGTGTGTTTTGAAAGGACTTATTAGCTCTAAGTGTAGGCTGGGCTTAAGACTCTTGCTTTATTGTTTACCCTGCCTGCTAGGCCTGTTTCTGGGGTCAGACCCAGGTTACCAATTACAGCTGTGATTAAACATTCTAGCCCAGCTTACCCCTGGGCTTTTTTTTTCCCCCCTTTAAATTCCCAGTGACTGTGTTTAACTGGTGTCAGCAACCAGCTGGCTGCTGGCACTGCCCTCACCATTGTCTGTGTGAGACAGTGAGATCTGAACCAGGCCCAATACATCGATTATTTGTACAGTTCAGAACCATTGCCAGAGATTTGCTTCTTGTTTTCTTCTAAAGCAAACAAGCCTTTGGCTTCCCAAAGCTACAGAGATAAGCTCAGCATCCTTCTGAACTGCTGGGGTGATTGTGAGGGCCCCAGCCAAGGAGAAGTGACAGGTTAATGCAGCAATCTGTGGGCCAGGGTTAAGGAGGAGGATTCGTGTGAATCGTGACCATTTTACTGCTGATAACAGGGGCTGTGGATTCACACTGGGGCTGGTTGAGTGGCAGATGACTCTTCATGGTATTCAAGAGCAGCTTGAAGTTGGGTTTTGGGTCGCATGCCTTATGAACTTCAGCCTAGCAAATTAAAACCAGTGGTGTGACTCCCCCCCCGCAAAGAGTAAAGAGCAGGGTGGGAACAGTTGAATTTTTAGGGGTACACAAAACACTTTGAGTTGCTGGCTCTTGAAGAAGTCCATGGGAGCTGCTTGGCCTGTCAGTGCTGAGTTTTAACCCTTGATTGAAAGCCAAATGTTCCCCTTTTTACTGCAAAATTTCCAGCTCAACTGGTTTTGAACCTCATTTGGATAAAGAGGGCCAGAGCCTTTGAAAGCCTATCTGAACTTCTCATTCCTGTCAAACCAGTTACAAATCTAGCCTGGCACATTGCTATGGAGAAGTGGAGGGGGTCTTCTGAGGTGTTTTTTAATTGAAATCTGAATGGTCCCAGTCATTTCCAGCTACACTAATCTGCCCAGAACAGCACTGAAACCAGCTCTGACTTCTCTTTTTTAAAATGAATTTTATTTTCTAACTGTTTGTTTACCCTGCAACTCCTCCAAGCAATTTGGAAGCGTGTATTAAGGCTTATGGCTTGCCTTAAAGACTGCAGCCTCTTTGTAACAGGGCCAGAAAGTGTGGGCACATAACCCGCTTAGAGGTCCTGGAGCTGCACAGGAAATCTCCTATTGGAAGGGCTTAACGAAGACAATCTGATTGCAGAGACCAAGGCTTGTGTCTGACCATATGAGCAAACACAAGGCAAAGGCCCTGAGCTGTGTGGAGGCAGCCTGCAGAAAGATAATGATGAAGAACAAGTGAAAGATCTGAATTTGGAGAATGGTGCCACCACTTATTTCAGCCACTCAAGGGGCAGGGAGGACCAAGGGAACCTGCTTGCCAAGGTTAGGTCATCAGCAGCACTTCAGGCACACTGTTAACCCTAATGGCAAATAACCCCCCTCTTGCTATTAGTGCTATTCTTGGCAGGCTGGAGGACAGAAGGCCTCTTGCTACAATTACTGACCAGTGATTCAGGACTTGGATGGTACCATCCAAGTACTTCTCAATGTGATCTTTCTGTCGGGTGGGAGAAACAAGCCCTTTGCCCTACTCTTAGCAAGCCCTGCTCAGGCCTCCTGGGCTTTACTACACCCAGAGGAGTTTTGCTTTGACTTTAACTGAGGTCTTTGTATCAAGATATCTTCTACCAGCATGGTTTTGCTTGCTTCCTGGTTTTCTGCTGACTGTGTACCCGTGTGTGTGCTGGCTGCCAGTCCAGGTGTGTTTAAAGCAGTGGAGCTGTGCGTGGAGAGGCTCACGTTCTGTATTTAACAGCCACTTCCAGGGGCCTCTGGCTGCTGCCACAGGAGAAATAACCTCCTTCTGCATTGGGCTGTGCTCTGGGGTTCACATGCACCCATGTGCTCTTTCATGTGTGTTGCTGACTTCAAAAAAAAAAACCCCACAAAGTCCTTAGACTTTAATCCTGGGGTTTATTTCAAAGCTTACAAAGGCAAATCTGGTTTATAGCAAGAGATTTGCTTGATTCCTTGTGCTCTGCAGATGAGTTGAGTGGCAGATGGAGTGGGGAGGGGAGGACTTGAGGACCTCTTGGCTCTGTCTTCTTGCTAGCTTGACCCTACTTCTGCTCCTGCTGCCCAAAGCGCTTTCTTTAAGCTGTGCAGAAGATGAAAAGGGGTCAGCACAGACCTCTGCTCAGACAGTATGGTATTTCCTCCTCTTCTATGATTTCAAGAGCTGTTTTCTTACTCCCTGCTCTGGTTTGTTGGTTACATGTGGCTACATGGCCATCGTCTCAGGCTTTAGAAGGTGTGAAATCCCATGCTCAGTGTGTGCTCGGAGCAATGACAGAGCAGTGAACAAAATGAGCTGCAAACTCTGGAAGCATTAAGGCCTCAAAAAATCCCGTTACACCTTTGTGTTAATGGGCAATCACTGGAGTTTTGAGGAGATGCTGGAAAGCCCCCCTCATCGACCTGATTCATGAAATCCCCTCTGTCCCGGAGAGGGACAGGCACAGCAGTGCTCCCCTTGCCATGAGCAATGCCCAAGTGGGCCAGGACCCTGAGCTGTTTGATAAGAGCCCTGATAAGCTGGAGCTGTGCTGGCAGGCTGTGTGCTGGCAGGCTGTGTGCAGCAGGCACACACTGCTCCTTATCGGGGAGCGCCGCGGCCCCAGCGCTGTGCCAGCGACGGGAGCGGCACTGTGGGAACCGGCCGGGGCTCAGCCTCCACGGGGCTGCTCCTCGGGCACAGGCAAACCCACATCATCTAATTCCCTGCCTCAGTTTTCTCCAGCTGCACCCACTGCTTGTGGAGATGCCAAATGAGGCCTTAAGCCACAGGAGGGGAACGCGGTTGTGCCGCTGCGGCTTCAGATCCTCCCTCGGTGCACAGCCAAGGGAGGCATCTGGGGCTGCGAGACAATGGCTCTAAACAACCCCTGTTCTCTGCCAGGGAATATTCATTCAGAAATCCCATCCTGGTTTTGATACTAACTCTCTCATGGTTGATCAAAGCAAAGGCAAGAAAAGAGCTTGGCCTCCTACTGTTGCTTTAGCTTCGGGGCCAGTTTCAGCAGGAGCTGAGCAAGTGCCTTTATGCTGGGCAGCGTGGCTGGCAGCTGGGCCAGCTGGTGCAGCTCCCTGTTTTGTAGTGGCTTGAAGGTGCCGCCTGCATCTCACTAAGCATCAGGGCTGTGCACTGCTTGCACCGGTTCTCTTCTCCCCTCTTGATGGGCTGGACAGAGGCAACTGAGGACACTTGGTTCTGCTCTGTGCTTGCCTTGGCTTGCACTCTCTGCTCCGTGATGGGACACGTCTTCTGTGCTTTACCACCTCCTCCTGCATCCCTCTCATCCTCCAGCCAAAAGCCAGGCTGGAGCGAGGCCTGGGGTATCTCTCCCCACTTCCCACCTCAGATATGGATATGAAAGCGGTGGCTGTGTTCCCCCTCATCTCCTGCACTCCTCTGGGACAGTGTGGCAAGTTCTCCCTGCACACTTCAGGGAGCTCTGGGAAGGACTGGGCCTCATCCAGGGAACAAAGATCTGTGATGTGTCTTGGGGAAGGAAATTTGGCGACGGAAACCTGCAGGGGAGAGGAGCCCCATGTGTAGGGAGCCAGTTCTCACCCTGTTTCAAGCCAGGGGAATGGGAAGGGCTGGACATCAGGGTGACTGTCACTGTGTGACCAATCCTTGTCATTCCAGGTGAGCAGCAATGCCCTGACACCAACCCAGCACCCAGTGCTTGTGCTGGGCCGATGCCCCAGCAGAGGGACCACAGTGCCACCAGCTCTTGGGAACACTCTTCCCCTTGCACAGGCTCTTTCCTTCAGCCCCTCACAGTTTCAATGGTGACATGCCAGTGTCCCTTGTCAGGGATGAGCTTTAGCATCACCCTCCCGAGGCATCGTGTTGCTTAGTGGCAGCGACCCCCCAACTCACCCACTGGGCTGTGGGGACCAGGGGGGGACCAGGGCAGCAGCCATGGGGGTGACTGGCACCGGTGACAAAGGGCACCCATGTCCATATATCTAGAGGGGGATTTTCTGCCCCTTACAAGGGTCGGGGGGGAGGG
>WBNH01012394.1:0-24353 GCA_013401255.1 Urocolius indicus | reverse complement strand
GGCTACCAAGATGCTGAGAGAATCACCAGTCTCTGATTCTGTGATTTGCACCATCCATCACAATGGTCTGTGAGTGAAGAGACTCAGAGTGCTCCCCAAATGTGTGCCACAACACAGGAGGGGATGCAAGGAGTCCAAAGCGAGATCCATGTCATGGAGCATAGGATGGAGATGTTCCCACCTGAGCTACACATCTCACACTCCCCTTACAGCCAAAGCAGAGACAAAGACATTTTTAGAGGAGATTGGCCTGATCAATTTTAAATTCTTATTCTAAGATAGGGTCTCACTGGATTTGTATGGAGGTTAGTGATTTCAAGGAAGCCTTTAAACCATAGGAGCAAAAGACACATCAAGCTGCTGTCTAATATTAACACAGAAGATTGACTTATTCTTCCAGTTACCTGAAAAATACTTCAACAGTGATATTTCAAAACCAAGACAGCACCCCACAATGCTTCAGTGCAATTTGCCACAGAGAGTTGATGGTAGTTCACATCAGCAGGAGGGCTACAGTCACCTCCACCACCTTTACAGCCAACACCAGGAAATGGATGCTGCTGGGGGGATTTAAACACATATCTACCCCAGAACAGGCCCAACCGAGTGCCTCTGGACTATAAAATGCAAATAAATTAAGTCTTCTTTTAACTCGTTTCACTATAAATTACAAAGAACATATTCCAGTGATGGCCTTGTCCTAACCATCTTTTTAGACTTCATGATCTTCAAGGTATTTTCCATCCAAAATGCTTCTATGATTCTGTGCAGTCAACTGGACGGCAACCTGTGACATCCTTTCAAGTGAGGACCTCAGGGAGGATAGATATGTACTTCCCTTTCATGAGCCTAAGTCACAACTCTGCACTAACACTCCCATTTTTCATCTGAAGAAACCTCATGCATAACCTTACACACTTCTTCATCTTGTGCTGGTGTGGATTAAAAAGTTTGATGTGTTCTGAGTGGAGATGCTGTTACAGAATCCCAGAATCCTCAAAGCAGGGGGCGGGAGGNCACTGGCCACCACACAACAAACACTGGCCCCATCCTCTCCACGCCCACCCTTTAGGGATTTCTCAGCATTGATGAGGCCCCCCTCAGCCTTCTCTGCTCCAGGCTGAACAGCCCCAGGTCCCGCAGCCTTTCCTCCTCACAGAGCTGTTCCAGTGCCCTCAGCATCTTGGTAGCCCTGCACTGGCCTCTCTTCAGCAGTTCCCTGTCTCTCTGGAGCTGGAACTGGGGATCCCAGCAATGGGACATGCCATATGAATATGCTCTACCCAAAAGGCATCAGGTTTAGCTTCAAACAATGCTGCCTTCACACATCATGGTGGTTCACCAGCTGGTAGTTCCCTCCTGAAGGTCTCCAGATGGAATGCAAGAGCACATCTGTCCATGCCCTGAGGCACAGGGCATCGTGCTCCAGTAGTGTACGACAGCGTTAGACTAAAAGCAAGACACTGGTCCCTGTTCTGACCAGTGAACATCAGTTTCTTTGGCAAAATTTATGTGGAAAATTCTGTTTTTCTGTTTCTGATAAAATCCTTGCGCAAAGCAAAGGGAGCAGAGCAAAGCGTGCCGCCACTACAACAGAAGGAAAGGGGTATTTCTTTCTGTCTTCACACCTTTTAGAGTTAAACATTAATGGTGTCGAGATGTTTTAAATAAAAAAAAGGCTGGTTGTCTGAACAATGTCAGGAAAAATTATACGGTGCTGAGTGAATGCAAAATTAATGAGTGCTGAATGCTGACAGGAGAGAACAGGCAGAAGGAGCTGAGACTTTTTTATAGTCAATGTCGAAGCAGGTAGAACATCTCCATCTTGCTGGAAGAAGGAATAAAGGGAGAAGAAAAAAACCCACCTTTTATCTCAAATCCAAAAAAAAAATTAATTTGCTCAAAAACTGTGTCAACTCTGAACAACCGAATCGTCAGAGATGAGAAAGGGCCACGACTAGCTGCCCCCCAGACTTTAATTCAACCCTAGTGCAGCCTTCACTCTCCTCCTGCAGGCTTAATATACATTGCCACATCATTTTAATGATCCAACTTGATTCATTTTGCAAAGAATTAGCCTGTCTTTTCTCCAGACACAGCATCTTGAAGGCCTGGTACGTCGCATGCTAAAGTCCACGAGAAGTTACTATTAAAAATTCACTCATGTCAATCGTTGAACCAGCTTTTAGGCTCAAGTTGCACAGGCAAATATGTGAACTGCAGCGGGAAAGAGATGCCTGCCAAAGTGTGCAGACAATGCAGAGCTTGAACATGGTGAGGGAGCTGAGGGAGCAGCACTTCCCCCCCACTCCTCCAAACCCCACTTCCTCGTGCCTCCCATCTGTCTCTCCTCGGCTGCAAAGGGAGAGCTGTCAATCTGAGCTAGTGAGGGGATCGATTTGCTTTTCCTGCTACACCAAAGGGATTTTTTTTGAGGTAAAGGCAGATTTTGTGGTGTAAAAAGACTGAGAGGTAGCTGGAACACTGACGTGTATGTGAGTGTGGTCAGTAGGTGCAAGTGGATCTCCAGGACACGAGATACCCTTGGGCGATACGGGGTGGACAGGAGCAAGTCATGTGGTGTGGGAAGTCACCCAGAGAAGGAGCTGTGTGGTATTGGAAGCCACATAGGAAAGATGAGACATGTGGTATGTGAAGCTACCTAGAAAAGATGGAGCCTCCTGGTATGGGAAGCCACCCAGAGGAGACAGAGCCATGTGGTATAGGAAACCGTTGGAGACGATGGAGCCTCTTAGTATGGGAATCCACTCAGAAAACACAGACCAAGCAATGCAAGTGAAGATTGCTTTCCTGACAATCTGCACAGAGCCTGTTCAGGAGAACCTCACATCCAAAAGGAACTTCCAGTACCACCATTGCCTGCAGAACTGTGGATGCAGCACCAGATGCTGGATGTTCCCAGTGGGTGCATGAATGTACAGCTCCCTGTCTCAAAGCAGGTGAGTGCCTGGGAGAGCACAGAGCAAGGCTGAATATACAACTACCTGATAGGAGGTGGTAGTGAAGTGGGGTTTGGTTTCTTCTCTCCAGCAATGAATGACAGGACAAGAGGAAATGGCCTCAAGTTGCCCCAGGGGAAGTTTAGATTGGAGCTGAGGAAGAACCTTTTCCCTGAGAGGGTTGTCAGCCCCTGTCCCAGGCTGCCCAGGGAGCTGGTGGAGTCCCCATCCCTGGAGCTATTGCAAAGCCGTGTAGCTGAGGTGCTGAGGGACGTGGGTTAGTGGTGGGCTTGGCACTGTGAGGAGAGGAGTTGGACTCAATGATCTTCAAAGTCTTTCCCAATCAAAACAATTCTATGATTCTATATTTAAATATCTATCCTCTGTTTCCTCCCCAGGGAATCCCAGAGAGACTCATGCAGCTGGGTTCTGCAAACTAGGGTCAAGATGCAGCTGTCAACTACTTTTTGAAGAACCCTAATAATTATTCCAAAGTATAGGATGGTCCAAAGTATAGTCTGCTCCCATAAGAAACCATCCACACACATAATTCACTGTAGCTGCACCAAACCCAGCCTGAGGAACGTGACTCTGGCATTCATCAACCCCACTCATCGTAACAATGACTTCACAAGTTAAAGGGTAGTTAGCTGAGACTAGAGGTTCAATGAGTTAATGAAAACCTGTAATGAAAGAGGAACTTCCTGAATAGAAATGACAGAAGGATCAGTGAGGAATACCACTTTAAACCATCCAAATGTTGTCATTGGCTCTCTATGAGAGCTCTCTATGTTGGCTCTCTCTGTTGGCTCTGATAAAGTTGGAAGTGCCCCCAAACACCCCACGTTGAAATCATGGAGCTCTGGGGACACTGGGCACAGGGGAATACAGCAGCCCCAGAGGGAAAGAGATAGCTCCTGCCTCTCTCACCCCCAGATCCCAGCAAGTTTGTTTGCTTTGCTCAACCATACTGCTTGGCATAACAAAAGCTATTCTCTCCTTGTACAAATCTCCCTTCATTTCCTCTGACCACAGAAGTGTTAGGAGGATTAAAGTCTATGAAAGTTTGCTCAGGAGAAAATCTGAAATGGAAACAGTAGGACTTGCATGGCTGACTCTAAGCTTGGGTTTGGTTTGGTTTGGCTTTTGTTGTTTTTTTTCCCCATAAGAAAGAGTTTTATTGTGCTACTTCTTGCTTCTCAGGCACGGTAATGCTTGCACTGCTGGATACTCTGAGGAGTCAAAAATTAACTGGGGTGATCTTCCCTCTGAACCCCCTCTCTTTAACAGGAGACTTGATGAGATGCTCCCATCATGGCTGCTTGAAGAGAGGTGGGACAGATGCCCATTGACTTGCTCCTGCACCCAAAGAGCCGCCAGCTCACAGGATGAATGAACCTCTTTCTGATCATCAACCAAACAAACCAAGGTCCAGAGCAGAGCGAGGACAAGCTCAGAGGAGGCAAATTCACTGGGGCTATTATCCTGAGGGAAGAAGAATCTTAAAATACATTTGCCCATTTTTATGAACTGTTAAGGTGGGCTAGCAAAAGTGTTTTCAAAGAAACAGTTGGGGTTTTTTTCCTGCTGTCCGTAAAAACGAGATGGAATCAAGGAGAAAAAGAGGAAAGAGGGGAAAAAAAATGTAATCTGGCATAGCAGAAGGTAAGAGGAGGAGTGATTCCTACAGGTGGTTTATGACTCTCTGCATGATCCACATGCCTGTTACATCCTATCAGATCCTCTTCTTACGGTGAGGTGCTAAAGGATTTATTAGTTCTTGACAGTGTGAGATGTTTAAAAGCTTGAGGATGTAATAACCAAATGTTCACTTGTTAAAATAAAGGCACCGTTTGGAGCGGTCTGTGCAATTCTTAGCAGCTTCCCCTTCCCCTTGGTCTATATTTAAGCTGCCAGCTAGATTAAAACTGTCAGAGCAGGGATGAGAATTTTATTGACATGCTTTGTAGGTGGTACAGCTCCATAAAATAAACATATACAGAGGATGCTCCCTGGCGTTGCTGCACAGGCAGAGATTTTTATAGTATTGACCTGGGGGAGTTTGTATCTGAAATCAATCCCTGATATAAAACAGATTCCAGAGGATATGGAGAGACAGCCTTCACAAACGTCTGCGGAGCGCGTGGGCAGGACTGCAATCCGTTTAACATTTCACATCGAAACCAAACTGCGCAGAAAGGGAGGGTGTGAAAATCCCCAAACCTGCTCCAACAAAATTTTCACCCCTCGTGTGTGAGCCACAATTAATTCCTCTGATAACAGGCAGGTTTTCATCCCATGCAGGGAGCAGGATGGGGCGTTGGGCAAGGGACCCATACAGATGCTCAGGAAGCAAAGTGAGGACCCTTGCCCCGGCTTTGCAGATGCTGTGGGCAAAGATCCATCTCTCAAAGCATTTTTCAAAGATGAAATGTTCAGATTTATAGAGATGAAGGCTAGCAGATATCACTAGATTGGCCAGTCTGACCTCTTGAATATCACAGAGCCATCAAAGTTCACCCACTTCCACCACCACAAGCCCTGAACTTCTATTTGGCCAAAACCTGACGCAAACCACAGCTTCCCTTGGCAGCTGGTTCCCAGAGCAATCACCCTCCCAGTTGTAGCTCTGGGCCTGAGTCCTAATTTGTTTTTGTCTGGCCTGGACTTTGAGTCATTCTCTGTTATGCTGGATTTAAAAACTTTGTTAGTAGCCAGCATTTTCTGTTCTTGTTAGTGTTTATAGTGTCATCACTATGTCCCCACTCCTTTTTTTTCTACCCCAGGATACACTCAACAGAGCCCTTCAACCTTCCAAGCTCCAAGACATTTTCTCCAACCCCTGGCTCATTTCTGTGGCTTTCCTCCTCTTTGTCTTCTCTGGATTTTGCAATCTCCTTCCAGCACAGACACCATGTCTGAGCTCCAGTTTTGTCCCACCAACTCCACACACACATAACATCACCAAAGAAAAGCCCATCTTGCTTTTCATCCCATCCCATCCCATGTTTACATGGACTGCCTTCACTTCCAGGATCTCCAGATCTTCTCGAAAAGCACCATTTCACAATATACCATCCATCCAGCACTCCTGTAAGTCCATGCTACATTGGTCTAGCATCGGTCTACATGATTTTATGTGTCCTTCCATGTTCATGAAGATGTTGAATAGCATCAAGATCTGGCAAAAATTCCTAAAAAGCTCCATGAAACTCAATTTTGAGAATAAAGACGTCAGGGGAGGTCACCAGTGGTGTTCCTCTGGCTCCTGAGGTAAGGCAGCCATGCAGAGAGAAAATGCACAACTTGAGGGTGAGTTGAGCCACTCACATGAAAGAGAACAAAAAGGTATAAAAAAATACCCAATTGTTCTGCTAAACTTCGTTGTTTTCTCCCAGTTTCTACTACTTGAAAGTCACACACTCATCAATCAAGAACCCAAGCTTTGGCTAAAAGTTAAGGATGGCTTAATGGAAGTGACAAGAGTAGACAACCATTACCTCCAGCATATTAGGGATGGTACCAGCAACAACCTAACGGTACTGGTAAGATGTAGTAAGGAAAATCATGACAGTCCGGGACAATTCACTCAAGAACAATGAAGTTCAGCTGGAAGAAGTCCAGAAAGCATTGTTGGGTTGATTAAAGGAAAGATATAACTGACACCAATATCCTAGGAGAATTTGGTTTGTTGGACAAGTCAAGGGAAGATAGAGAACAGTTTCATAAAAATATATTAGGGAAGAGTGGTAATTACCGAAAGGAAGAATAAATAACTTTCAAGGGCAAAGCTGGTGCAAGAAGTGATCCAAAACTCATTTCCACCAAAAACAAGTAGGTGGTTTCATCCTCTTCAGGATCTCAGACGGATTCCTGAAAGGATGAAGTGGAAGAGTTAAAAGTATTGGATGTGTTTATACTGTTTACTTTGGACCAGCCTCACACTTGAGGGCATTCAGTGGGCACCTACATAAGCCAAGGAGGAATTCCCCCTTCCTGCTGATCTGACCTCCAGGGTTTAGTTGTTTTTCTGTAGCGATCTAACATATGGTGAAAAATTGGCTGCTGAGGTGGGATGAAAACAGTGTGCATCTCTCCCTCTAGCAGCATGAGCAACTCCATCAGAGTTAATCCAACCACCAGATTTGGGATGAAGAAAGAGTTTTCCTCCCCCAGCACCTGGAAACATCCAGTAACAGCACTGCTGGCCAAGTAGGTACATACTGAGCTCAGGGGCAGAGGTAGGAGAACCCAGAGTCTACAAAGCACAACTCTAAGGCAAAAGTAAAGCTCCCCTTTTCTGACCTCCCTTGAAGCAAACAAAATTAGAATAACTCCAATAAAGTCAATGCATTTAAAGAGGAGACCACAGCACCAGACTGACAGTTGTAGCCTGAAGAGATTCCAATCTCATTTTAGATTTGACACAAACCTTAATGTGGTTTTCATTAATTAGTTAAAAAAAAATCCTTTAATGAATGTAAACCCCTTAAAGCAGTTTTCATTTACTCCATTTCCAGGAGACATTTCCACTCACATTGCTCTTCAGATGCCACTCTGCTGCTGCTTTTGTTCTTCAGTCAAACCTCAAATGTTACACCTAAACTTCTGTTTATAATACATGGTTGGCCATGAGAGCTGGGATGCTCTGGGCTCAGGCTGTTTCTTGAGCCTTCACTTTAAAAATCTTCAAAGTTATGAGGTTTCCATCTCTCAGATCACAGAATTCCCAAATGCTAGGGGTTGGCAGGGCCCTGCAGAGCTCATCCAGCCCAAGCCCCTGCTCAAGCAGCTTCCCCTCCATCAGGGGGCACAGGAACGTGTCCAGGCGGCTTTGGAAACCTCCCGAGAAGGAGCCTCCACACCCTCCCTGGGCAGCCTGGGCCAGGGCTCCCTCACCTCAACACCAAACAAGTTTCTCCTCCTGTGCCACTGGCACTTGCTGGGTTCCAGTTTGTGCCTGTTACCCCTTGTCCTGGCACTGGCCACCACACAACAAACACTGACCCCATTCTCCTGTCATACACCCTTTAAGTAATTACAAGTGTTGATGAGGGCCCCCCTCAGCCTTCTCTTCTCCAGGCTAAACAGCCTCAGATCCTACAGCTTTTCCTCCTCAGAGAGCATCCTGGTAGCCCTGCACTGGCTTCTCTCCAGCAGTCCCCTGTCTCTCTTGAACATAGGAGTCATCTTTTTTCTAACTAGGCAAAACTCTACAACTTTTTTCTTACACTGCATGGAAGTGTCCTCTTTTGGGACCACTGAAGGACTTCTGTGTTCACCCAGCACAAAGAGCTACCAAAAAGTACACTTGAATTCTCTGAATCTAATAGTTTATATTTATCTTCATTTCTGCTTGCAAAGCAGCAGTGACAGTGTGCTCCTACCCTGTCCTCCTGGCAGCAGCACCCACCTGGGCCAGCTCTCCAGGCCACAGAGGAAGCTCAGACGTGATGAGATTTGCTGTGGGAATGTAGCAGGACATGCCCAGGGTCCAGAGTCCCCTCAGATCTCTTGATGGTGACTGGTACTTGATGGAGCAGCCACTGGCTCCTATTTTCAACGTGCTCCATTCCCATGACCAGCCTGGGTACCACATCTAGGGGATTGTCACATACTGTGTCCAGTATTGGGATCCCAGTGTAAGACAAACTGGAGTGAATTCAGTGTGGGCCACCAAGATGGCCAGGGCTGGAGCACTGATCCTGAGACCAGAGGCTGAGTGAAGGGGTTTGCTCAGCCTTGAGAAGAGGGGGCTTTTGTGGCACCTGCCAGCAGCCTGGCCATGACCACAAGAGGTTATGGAGGTGATGGAATCAGGTTCTTCACAGCGATGCATGGCGAGAAACAATGGGTGCAAGTGAAGCAAAAGGTGTTCAGGTAGGATAGGAGGATACTCTTGTTCACTATGAGGCTGGTTGAGTGTTGGAGCAGACTGTACAGGGCACTTCTGCTTCTCTATCCTTGGAGGCTTCTGAATCCCAACCACATAAAACCCTCAGCAACCTGGGCTGATCCCAGAGCTGACCTTACTTTGAGCTCATTTGCCAAATAACACTATCAGAAAAGGGAATAAGCTTTATGGAAATGAAATGCTACCAGCTGGACAGATGGCCAGTGCCCAGGTAAAATGTTAGACTTCTGCAAGAGGATATTGGATTCCAATACAGGGAGAGGGTAAGAGTTGAAGTGAAACAGTATTCAAAAACATGAAATGCAAGAAATAATGCAAACATAAACAAGGCAGAGCACACGTCATGCAGAAAGCACTTTCCCTTTGCAGCACAGAGGTAGCAGCTCCAAGAACCTGAGCAGTTTAATCTGAAACTGGAAATATATGTCATGTCAAGAAAGATGCATTCAAATCGGAGTTGGTGAAAGAAGGACATGCAGACAATTTAGGAGGATCCTAAACAGGAAAAAAAAAATACTCTGTAGAATTTAATTACATTATCCTGGCAAAACAAAGCCAAGCAAGGGGGAAAGTCCCAAAGGCTCCTTCCACTCCTGCACTGGAGAAGTCCATCTCCTTTGCAGACTCAGTAACATAGACTCAGGCCATATATTTCCTTAAAGCTGATGAAAGACCCTGTGGACCTCTGTCCATAGGGCTGTGGACACACACACTGTGGACTGAGGATAATGTAGGCGGCTGGACCTGGGCAGAAGAAACCGGCTGAAAGGCTTTAATTGCTCTGCACTGGGTTCCTCTGCTTTGGGGTAAAGCTCACCAAGGGCGCCTCAGCTCTGCGATTCGCTTCCACATACTGCACGCAATTACTCGCTTTGTGGTTTTATGAGAGTAATTATATCATCTTTAATAATGTACCACATCACTTGGCTGCTGCGACAAGAAGGGGCTCTTGACTCAGTGCCTGAGGACAAGGTCTCCTCCTCTCGTCCTCCCAAAACCATATGTCACCATCACAGGCTGTGGGAGAAGCCTCTTCCCAAGCCACCATGTCACCATTTTCTGCTCACTACTAAACACAAAGTCAAGGCTTTTTTTTTGTTTCTTTGGAAAGCTCACCACGTGTTGGCATTCTCAAGCTCGAACAGAAACACAGTATTCATTTTGAAGAGTCTTCCATACATCCCACTGAGGACCCAGGACCTCACTGTGTTAGAAGCTGTACATATATATCACAAAATAAATCCAGGGAGAAATCTAAGCATATGACAAGACAGCAGGGAAACTTAATTAAAGGAAAGCCACTGACAGCCCACTGATCGTATGCAACAGAGCAGACAAAATCAATAATTATTTCATATACTTCATTTAATGAACCTACCGTATTTACCCAAAAGGAAAATTACTTCCTCAAATAAGGAAGTGGTCTTAAATTAAGGGTCCCCTTCTTTTTGGGTTGCTGTGTCCTAGTGACAAAGAAGCACAAACTTCCCTGAAAGAGCCCATCTTATCATGGCCATGCTTCAAGAAAAAAACCAAAGATATCAGGAGGACACAACTGCTCCACGGCTTTGTTGGACCCAAAAGAGGGCACCTCCATGCAGTAGAAGAACAAGTTGTGGAGAGAACAGAAGAGACAGAAATGCTCTTATCTCTAAAACCCCTGAAAATTATTAAAGACTCAAGAAGCAGCCTTCTCCCTCTCCATGTCCAAAGTAATTCAACTTCAAAACTGAAGGTCATTTTTGCAGGTTAACACAGTAACGTTTGGAAAAAAGCTGATTCTTTGCCTAGTGCCCTTTTCAAACATACTGAAATCAGGTCAATATTCTGTAGCATTATTGCAGAATAAAACTGCGTTAAGAAAGATCTAGATTTTTTTTTTCTTATAGGCTTGTAAGAATAAATTCAGCAGTTCCACCACAGAAAAGCCAGGCTACACTGGGGCTGAAGGTGTAACACATCAGGTCACATGTCCCTTGGTCAACAGAAGAAGCCTTGCAGTGCAAAGGCAAGTGCTGACTCGGAGCCCTTCATGAGACAAGTCATACAAATCAAAGCAAACTCAGAATGAATCCTCTCTTTTGGCAACTACCGAGGAAATCTGGGGCTTTTGGACCTTGCAGGACCAGAAAGTCATGAGCATCAAACTGCTGAGTCGCGCAGAAGCCAAACATACGGCAGCACAGCATGAGCCACTGCCGCCAGGTGGCCATAGGAAGGATGGAGGAAGGAGGACCCTTGGCCACGGTGGTGGTGAAGTCACTTGTGATGCCTTAGGAGAGGTTTCAAGGCCTGTTTGAGTTTGCAATGAAAAGCACAATCCGATTTGATTTATTCTGTTAAGGTGCTGTGTTTGTACTCCTGCTCTGGAGGGCGATTAATGGAGAGGGCTTTTGGGAAAAGATGTGGTGTCTTCATCTTTTCTGGTTTTCTGTTGTCTCCAGTGCCAGGACAAGGGGTAATGGGAATAAGCTGGAACACAAAGTATTCCACTTAAACACAAGGAGAAACTCCTTTGTTGATTAGGTGAGGGAGCCCTGGCCCAGGTTGCCCAGGGAGGGTGTGGAGGCTCCTTCTCAGGAGGTTTCCAAAGCCGCCTGGACACGTTCCTGTGCCCCCTGATGGAGGGGAAGCTGCCTGAGCAGGGGCTTGGGCTGGATGAGCTCTGCAGGGCCCTGACAACCCCCACCATTCTATGTTTGTGTGATTCAATGAAAAAGAAATACTTTCTGGAGCCAAAGTGTCACTGCAGAGTCTGGTGTGACAGGCACATTGGAAGCCAAGCCTCTGCTTCTCCTCGAGGCAGGGGTGACCCTCACCTCTATAGGGTAGGCATCAAGTATTACACCATTTTACAGAAAAGGAACAAAACAAGAGTGATCTGTGCATCAACACAGCTTTTCCAACACCTCTGCCCATTTTTGTACTCTTCTGTATGACCAAGACACCTTATTTTTACATTTGCAGCTATACATCAGTTGTCTTCCCAGTGGTAACGAAGCCTCCTTCTTTCCTGTAGCCTGATTCCATCACAGCGCCACCACACTGCCCTGATGGCTTCTTCCAAAAGCCTTAATGTCACCTCTGCTAATCTTACAAGCCAGAGACACGTATTGAGCAGTGAAGCTCTCCAGTTTGCCTCAATCCATGGGGTTTTGACTGCAGCTGCACTGCTCTGAATTAAAATGACTAGCTCAGCTCCATATGATGGATGGACACCAAGTCTGTTTCAGAGCAACGCCCCACAGCAGAGGACCCACCCCAGGAGAACACCTATGGCATTCCTGTTCTGGATGTGACGCCAATCCCAAAGTAAAAGGAAGGCAGGGCCACATGGATGGACTTCTGCTCCATGAAGCCCAGGCAGGATGCTCCAGAGAGATCTTGCTGACCTCCACACCTCTCAGGAGACATCGGTGGCCTTTTCATCTCTTTCCTCAGCAAGCAACTGCATGCAGGCACAGTTCAGGGCTCCAACACTCAAACCAAGCTTGAAAAAAAACTTTTGTGGGATGGACAAAGGCTGAAAAATTAACTGTCTGCCCTCTTCCTCCACTGCGTTTATTGCTGTCCTGGCAGATGAATTTCAGGTTGTTGCCACAGCCGCAAACCGCTTGTTCTGCCAACTGTACATTACTAACATTGGAAGGTGTCCAGACCTAGGAATCTTTTCTAAAAGCATTTGCTTCATACTTTAAATAGCAGCCCAGCAGGCAGGGGGATGGGAGGGAGGGCTCAGCCCCTGCGTGCAATCCATCTGCAAGATTCTGCCATCTCCTCCACCCCTAAAGCTGAGGGTGACCCGTGGCAGAGGTTCAGGAGGGGGGAGAGATGACGAGATGTGACCTCCAAACCCTCCAGGGCTGGCAGTAGGGAGGATGTCCCCGGGACGTCCCTGCTCCCACCAGGCTGCCACCTGCCTCTTTCCAATCTCCCCAGCTCCAAGCCTGGCATGTTTTCCAAATTGAATTAATAACAGGACGTTGGTTGTGGTATTTTTTTTTTTTTCACTGAAATCTGCTCTGCTACAAGATTTAGCAATGTTTTCCCCGGTGCTTACTGGTTTTGCTTAAGATTGGGTTGAACAACATCATTTGCTGGGATTTCTGTGATTTGTTGGGTTGTCCTGAGCATGCTGTAACACGGCACTGCAAAGTCCAAACTCCTCAGCTCCTCTCTTACATGAAATCATGGCTCCAGGTGCGTATCCTAACAGAGCATTAGAAGAAGCATGGCCAGGCACAGCAGGATATGTCACCATTCCCAACACTTTAGCAACAAAGATGCATCTTTGGTAGTTAGCAAATATTAATCAGCTTTATGGCTGAGAAACGGAGAGAAGGAGGAAGGACACAGGCAGGGAACCACAATGTTTAACACTTGATATAACAACAAGGACAGAAGATTGTCTGTGGCCACAAATACTCTGATTTTTTTACCTCATTTTTCTTACCTCCTCATAAGAAATGCTCTCGCAGTAAAACTGCTAAGAACAAATACAGGTGAAGTTTCTTTTCTTCAGTGATTTGTCTCTGTGCTAGATAAGCCAGCAATACAGAGCAAAGCTCAAGGCATAATATTTTTAAGTAGTGCTTGTCCTAGTTAATGTTCAGCCCTGCTGTGCAATGTCAAGAAAACTAATGAACAGTGAAGTGGCAGCAAGCAGGAACCTGGGCGTACTCACCCGCTACCAAACTCCTTTCAGAGCCCAGGCACAACGTGAATGAAATCTAAAAGCAGTTGCTCTTGTTCATCGGGAAGCCTGGGCAGCCCATGCAACGTGAGCTGAATGCTTTGTCCCTGCGTGCCCCAAAATTCAAGGCCTAAAATAATAGTGAACTGGGAAGGACCTATGGCAGTGCCTGGCTTGTGACAGGACAAGGGGTGATGGCTGAAAACTAAAGGAGGGGAAATTTAGACTAGATATAAGGAAGATATTTTTTGTGGTGAGGCCCTGGCATGGGTTGCCCAGACAGACCACTGGATGCTCCATCCCTGGAAGTGTTCAAGGGCAGGTTGGATGGAGCTTTGAGCAGTCTGGTCTCATGGAAGTTGTCTCTGCCTAAAGCAGGGGATTTGCACTAGATGACCTTTAAAGGTCATCTAAAGTATGAGCCAGCAATGTGCCCTCATGGGAAAGAAAGCCAATGGCATCCTGAGGGGCATGAAGAAAGTGTGGGCAGCAGGTAAAAGGAAATTATCATTCTCTTCTGCCCTGGTGATGCCTCATCTGGAGTCCTGTGTCCAGTTCCAGGCTCCTCAGCTCCAGAGAGACAGGGAACTGCTGGAGAGAGGCCAGTGCAGGGCTACCAAGATGCTGAGGGCACAGGAACAGCTCTGTGAGGAGGAAAGGCTGCGGGATCTGGGGCTGTTCAGCCTGGAGAAGAGAAGGATGAGGGGGAAACTCATCATCACTTATAAGGACATAAAGAGCAGGTGTCAAGAGGATGGGGGAACACTTTGTCGTGGCCAGTGCCTGGACAAGGGGTAACGGGCACAAGCTGGAACATAAAAAGTTCCACTTAAACACAAGAGAAAACTTGTTTGGAGTTGAGGTGAGGGAGCCCTGGCCCAGGCTGCCCAGGGAGGGTGTGGAGGCTCCTTCTCGGGAGGTTTCCAAACCCATCTGGACACGTTCCTGTGCCCCCTGATGGAGGGGAACCTGCTTGAACAGGGGCTTGGGCCGGGTGAACTCTGCAGGGCCCTGCCAACCTCCACTGTGCTACGAGTCTATGAAAGGTCCCTTTCAACTGAAACTACTCTATGATTCTATGAAGTGCTTGTACGTGTGGACTCACATTCCAGCCGTGAAGTTTGGGAAAAAATGTAACATCTGTTATCAGGCAACAGGGCTCCACTCGGAGCGTGTGATGGGAGCTTTGGCAAAGGCAACACTTGACGGATGATGCACTCTCAGCACTAACACTGAGTGGGATTCACCTTGTGCACGAAGGATGAAGTGTTTCCATGAAGGACAAAGTATTTGAGCATACCAGATGGGCAGTCCTGAGCAGGCTTGTTGAAGAGCAAGCTGGAGCTCACCCACTGCAGCTCCAAGAGGGATGCTGAAGTTGTAAGGACCTGAAAAAATCTCACCCCCTCCTTAATACACCTCATCCCTTCTCCTGTGCATTGTTTGAGCCCTTTGGACTTCTGCATTTCAGTCTATGAGTTGACACTCAAGGTGAATTTTAACCTTTATATTACTTCCCAAGCATCCCTTCTCTCTTCACTGGTTACAGTACACTATTCACTGGCAGGAGGTAGATTAATGCCCCTCTAATCTGTTTGGCTGGCAAGAGAACAGATCTGATATGGGTACATGGTTCTTCACCAAGTCTTGCACAGCGTGTGGCAGAGCTACCTGTCCTTCACCTTACCCAGATATAAAATGGGGTTTCTGCACACAGTTAATAGCAGCATTGCTGATAAGTGTAACAAGCCCTTCTGATAAATTCTCTAAGGAATAATTTCAGGATGAATCATAAACACAAAGTGCCACCTTGCCCCAGAAACAAAGGTGGCAACTCAAACAAGCCAAAGCACGGAGGCAAAGCATACCTTTCCCTACTATTGCTTCAATAACAGCAGGAGAAGGAAAACTATTGCAAATGGAACAGTTATGTCATGATTTTTCATGAATTAAGTAATGATTATCTGCTGTGATTTAGTGTCTGAAGGGTACTGACAAGCCGAGGCAGGCAGCTGCCATCTTACCTTGCTCCAGCCTCTTCATCTGCTGGATCTGATCAACTGTCTTCTTTAGGATCTTGCATTTGTCAGGTTTGACACTCAGGGTGTCGATATCCCCGATGTTTGCAGACAGCAGCTCTGCCAGCTCCTCTAAATATTTGTTCTCCTGTTCCCGTCGCCGCTTCTCATTGCTGTTAGAGGAGGGGAAAAAACTGTCAAGCCACATTAGGGACTTTTCCCCACTGCTCAGCCCAGTCAGATCTGGAGCTAAGTACAAGTACTGGCTAATAACCATGCTCTAATCCATATATCTCCCAAAATACTGGGGAGTTCACTCAGGCTTTTGCCTATTTTTATGCACATAACCAAAACGAATGCCACGGAAGACATATAAGGCTAAACAGATACCTCCAACAAAACCCAACCTCTAACATTCAGGACCATGTCTTCCTCTCAGAAATAGTTAGAAAAACAATAAAAAATACTTATATACAGCCTCTTGTTTTTCTACTGCCAATCTTCCAGCTGTCGCCAAGTCTAATCCTAAATAGATATGTAAAAGCAAACAACATCCACCAGTGTTCACCACAGAGAAAATGGGAATCAACAGTGACGGGGGAAAATGAAAAATATTAATGAGATCAACCTTCTTGTCCCAGTGTAATCAGTTTTGCTTTCAACTGTTTTAACTTCTGGGGGTTGGACTAAATGACCTCTAGAGGTCCCTTCCAACCCTTCTCATTCTGTGATTCTGTGAAACTCACGGCCACTGCAGAAGCCCAGTGCTTTCCCATCAATAGTTGTAAATTCTGGGAACTGAGAATGCGCTATCTAAGTGCTATGACACAGCCGTCATTGAAGCCATCCTGGACACTGGAAGATATTTCTTTCCCAAAGATGTTATAAGCATCCAAATCACAAACTAAATCTAAAACAAACTGTGCATGTGGCAGAAACACATCAAGACACATTTTCCTTGCTTTCCTCTACATCAACCATGGGATGAAACGAGGACACCTCAAAATGCCCCATACAGTCCTACAGCACTTGCAATGCCTTTTATCAGGTTGGTTTTCATAAGCCCCCTAGTTTTTTGTTGCAACCTCCACAGGATGTCCAGAACTCTAGGTAAGAAGCACAGCCCGAAAATCCTTAACATTTACTAGACACCAAGAAGCTGCTGAGATGCCTGTGAGCACGGTGAGGTGTTCCTGGCCTCAAAGAGGCCCCACTGCTCATGGAGAGGCTGAGAAAACACTTGGCTACAAAAGCTGATTCCAAAAGTCTGGCTGGGTAAGAGGTTTGTGTCTCATCACAGATGAGCTCTGGCTTGTGCTACATAGCCAGACAAGCTCCACTAGCAGCAGAAGGCTTCGAGAAGAAGTTTGGTTTATTTTACCTGCTGAGGGTGTGTGTCAACCAGAGCTTCACGCTTGATACCTTTATACCTTAATAGCTCTGCAGAGATCCTTTAGAAACAAATCTGTCCAAAAGGGAATGGAACACACCATCTCTCTCTCATCTAAGGAGTTCCTCAGGTAGGCTGCACAGATGTTTCTTTATTTTTTCCCAATTCCAGTCACTTTGTTAGCTCAATATCCAGATCTGACAGGTAGGTGTTGTCTCTTGGGTAATTTACTGTTGCTTAAACAACTTCTCATGTGAAAATATCTGACAATCACAGGCAGCTGTGGATGTGGAGAACATAAGCTGTGTTTCTGCCTGGCCCACTGGTCCCAGAAGGTCCACTGACAAGACCTTCCATGGGAGACACATGGTGGGACTTGGAAACTCTTCTGCAATGGGTTGGGGTGGGCACAAGAACCTCCATTTCCCTGGCAGGCGTCTGCCTACAGATAGTAGGGGGCTGCAGGCAGCAAAAACAGCTTCACAGAGGTAGGGTGACTGTCCATCTGCTGCAGAAGCACTGGGTCCAGCCACAGACCTCAGCTTTTTTTTTTTGCACAGGTATGAGTGACCCTGGCAATGGGCATGCAAATGCTTCTCAAAGGAGCTGAGAGAATATTTTAGTTAAGGTCAAATTGATTCCTAGCTCTCCCTGTGAACCAAAGAGCAACAGCAGAGGGGAGAGAAGAAAAAAAATCCCTCTGTTGTGGGTGAGCTCATTTCATGAAAACCCTTAATGTTGCTGTTGCTGTGGCAACTTTCAAATTGTAGGAGGGAGAATTGGCCAATTTTCCTTACATAAAAGCATCATGAGAATATTACAGCAGTGGGCTGTTCTTCATGACTCCCAAGTATCATCAAAAGCAATAGCTAAACCTTCTAGGTTTTAACAAAGGAGTTTTGAAGTTGAGTTTACTCTGGAGTACATTACAGAGGACTCTGGCCAGCTCAGGGAGGAGGATAAGGTCCCTCCCCATCATGGCAGCAAGTTGGGAGGTGGTCTGAAAGAAGGAAGACACAGCATTGGTGGGGACTATTCTGGATTTTGGTAACACTCCAGCTCCAGTGTTTGGGGTTGGACGGCCAACCCAATGACAACTACTTGAATGAAACCTTCTAAAAAAGTTTGTAGGTGCTTTATGGATGTAAAAACTCGTTGTGCTTGGATGAGGAAGGAGAATCCTTTATCCAGAAGTTTCTGCTTCTCTACAGTCAGTTCATTCCTATATATTTTGAATGACCCCTGCTTTCATCAGCAGAAGCCTTTCTTGGAGTGCTTAGAGGTTAGGAAACAAACCACAAGAGACCTGCTTTCCAAAGGCAGACCACATGAAGCAAAGCCAGGTGTATGCTCATTTATTGAGAGCAGTTCCTTCAAGAACAGGTGTCCAAGCCCACCTTGCTACCCATGGCTCTGCCAGGGGGACTCAAGGCCCAACGGCCTCACCTCACACTCACCTCTAGGGTGAGGACCAGCTCCAAGAGCAGCCTTGAGCTCCAAGAGCTTCACAGCTCTGACTCAAATGACTCAGACAGAAAGGGGAAATATTTCACACTGTTACAGAAGTATTTGTTAAGTATAAGACAGTCTCAAGTGTTATCAAAATGTCATCTCCAGTTTAATGGCACAGCTAAGCCACAAACCACAGAGACTTTGTAAGGTGTGTGAACCCTACACAGGAGGGAGATGCTGCAACCAAAAACTGCAATAAACAGAAATTCTCAAACAACCATGTAATGTCTCTCTATTGGAACACTGTAGCCTTAGATTTATTGTCTAGAATATCGTGTATGAGCTGTAAGTGATGGAAAATACACCTGGGCTTTGCTCAGTGCATCAATATTCTGTGATGACGACATCCCAGGCAGCAGAGACCCAGAGCCAGCAGCAGCACTGTGCATTCATCCTTACTAACAGGCTGTAGTGCCATGGAAAAAGATAGGAACCTGGAAAAGCCCATGGAAGGAGTTCACAACTGCCTCTAACCAAGATTGCTTAAGCTTGGCTGGGATAGGAAGGCTCGGTTATAAGGCAAAGGTGCTTTTCTGCTGCGAGCTGAGCTTTGAAGCAGCCTACAACAGCACTCAAAAATGAAGGTATTTCAGATAGAAGCATTTTCTGTTTCATAATTGCAACATGGAGCAAGAGGGTCTCCATGAGAGTTTCTGAATACTCCAAAACCACAGATTTCTGGGGAATCTAGCATGAAGAGCCAGAAGACTTGGGATGATCTGCAGACTTCACAGAAGTATCTGCCCCAAATTTACCCTGTGAAAGCTTTCCTTATGCTCTGAGCGCTCTCCATTTATAAAATCAATACATTAACTTTGATAACGAGCCTCTAATCATCATTTGCTACCTAAACAACAAGAAGAGCAGATGGGGAGCCGCATTTCCATCATGCTCCCTCTTCCACTGCAGCCACTGCTAAAAGCAAAGCGAAGTTCTGGTGGGAAGTGTGAACGTTTCCGAGTGGCTGAAACCCGACTCCATCTGCTCGAGCAGACGGGCAGGAGCGACGAGGGGGGAATGACAAAGTAGCCTCAGCAGGGGACGGATTGGGAATGGTTGCACGTACCTCTGGGCTGTGTCGCAAGGTGAGCCTTTCCTCTTCCGAGAGTCGGGGTTGGCGGGGTCTGTTGAGCTGTCCCCAAGGCCACTCATGTTGGTTGACCTACTTTGCACCTGAAACCAAAGAAACACAGGGTAAGGACAAGGTTTTTGCAGCTGCACAAGGAGCGATTTCTCCATTGCAGAGCAAGAAAACATGCACCAAGTGACCTCTGAAGAGGTAACTAACACAATGCAAGTCTTTCTTATTGAATCAATGCCTCATTTCTGAGAGAAACATGCAATTATGATACTCTCCTTTTCATAGAATCATAGGATCCCCAAATGGTGGGGATGAGCAGGGCCCTGCAGAGCTCATCCAGCCCAAGCCTCTGCTCAAACAGGTTCTCCTTGATCAGGGAGCACAGGAACATGTCCAGGTGGGTTTGGAAACCTCCTGAGAAGGAGCCTCCACACCCTCCCTGGGCAGCCTGGGCCAGGGCTCCCTCATCTCAACACCAAACAAGTTTTCTCTTGTGTTTAAGTGGAACGTTTTATGTTCCAGCTTGTGTCCATTAGCCCTTGTCCTGGTACTGGGCACTACAGAAAAAAAGTGTCACCTCATCCTTTTGGCATCTACCCTTTAGGAACTTATAAGTGTAAATGACATTCTGCTCTCCAGGCTGAACATACCCAGGTCCCACAGTCTTTCCTCCTCACAGAGATGTTGCAGTTCCCTCAGCATCTTGGTAGCCCTGCACTGGCCTCTCTCCAGCAGTTCCCTGTCTCTCTGGAACTGGGGAGCCCAGAACTGGACACAGGACTCCAGATGAGGCCTCAGCAGGGCAGAGCAGAGGGGGAGCAGAACCTCCCTCCAGCTGCTGCCCACATTTTTCTTCATGCACCCCAGAATACCATTGGCCTTCCTGCTCATAAGGGCACACTGCTAGCTCATTTTGGTGTGTCCTGATCCCTGTTTGGCCAAGCAAGCCAACCAGCACCATCATCCTTACATCACAGACTGAGCTCATCTCTGTATCCCCACAGATTTTTAGCTTCCTGGCCTTACAGCATTTGACCAACTATCTGAACACAACCAGCTTCAATGCTTTGTTTAGGTGTGTTTCATCGCTTTTGTTTTGTCTTCTTCTTCTGCAAGCCCTCTCCTTCAGTCCATCTTCAGCTCCTCCATCTCCCCCTGGTTCCTCTGACTCATGGCTGGCAGAGGATGCTCCACCCCTCACATTGTGTCTGTGCTCCTGCTCCCCCACCACCTCCTTTCCCCTCAGCACATGGCCTGGGCTTTAATTAGAGTTGCAAACTGACTCATCTCTTAACGGGATGTGACACCCTCCCACGACCCCCTTCCCCATCTCCTGCTGAGGCTGCCTCCCATGCCTGGTCCTCCCAGTCCCAACCTTCTCCTGGCAAAGAGCTTCCCACCATGGCCATTCCCAGCACTAGGTACCACCTGGGTTCCAGCTCTCTGCAACACAGGTATTTCACCCTTATTTTAGAATCCTAGAATTGTTTGGCTGGAAATGACCTTTAAGATGATCAAGCCCATTTAGGACGTAATTTCAAGACGTTGGGTAAACTAGTCCATGCTATGGTAAATGAGAGGTCTAGGCAACCAAAGAAGTTCCATAAGTCATGAGGATTGTAACATGGCAATATCCCACATGCTAAAGCTCTTTAATTCCAAATTGTTCTTTTGTGTTTCATAGAATCACAGAATGGTAGGGGTTGGAAGGGACCTTTAGAGATCATCTAATCCAACCCCCGTGCAGAAGCAGGTCAACTGAATAAAATACTACACAGGCCCAAAAAGGGAAAGAAAGACAAGGCTTCTTTCCAAACACTTCAACTTGAAGGTTATTAAAGGATTCGGCCAAAGTCAGAATCACAGAATCATTATGGTTGCAAAAGACTTTTAAGATTATCAAGTCTTATCACTAACCTCACAGTAACATAACCTAACACAGGACCGTGATGCTCTCTGACCTGAGAAGTTAGCCAGCCCCCTCCAACTGCCTGAATGGGCCTAAACATCTGCAGGACAGGGTGAGAGCCTCATATAACATGTTAAATCCACGGACAGAACTTCTCTAGAAAATAAATCAGCTGTTCATATTGCTTTCTTTGTGTTGCTATAGCCATTCAGTTATTTTTTTCACCACAATTCAATACTGGGTATTGTCACCCTCCCAACTATTTAGAAGTGAGTTATGATTATATAAAGATACAATACCTGAGAAGCAAAGTAACAGGTCCTCAGACAATAAATTAGTAGTATAGACAATAAAAGGACTAATTTTTTAATTCCTTTAATTTCTTCCATTACTTTCTAAAAGCTGGACTTTTAACAAGCATTACACAGCTGACAGACTGGGATAAAACCAACCCTAAAAGACACTTAGGTTCCCACCACATTTTATTTCAGCCTGCATGAAAGCAAGGTGGGATGCCTTCAGTGGTCCAGCACGTCCTGCTCTTTTGCCTAGTGCAGTGCAAGGTAGTCACTCATCAAAAGCCATCAGTGCTAGCTAATTTTGTGTTCAGATAGGTGACGATTAAAGACTCACCAGCTTTTTAAAGTCTTCTGAGTCCCAAACCACATCTCTTGACCTTAGAGCAGCGCAGAGAGATGGATATAACTGCGGGCAATTCCTCTGCTCCTTGGCTGCTTGAAGACTCCAGTATTTGCATTAAAAACCAGAAAGCCAACCCTGCCCTGGACTGCATCCCCAGCAGTGTGGGCAGCAGGGCGAGGGAGGGGATTCTGCCCCTCTGCTCCACTCTGGGGAGATCCCCCTGCAGTGCTGCCTCCAGCTCCGGGCACCAACATCACAGGACATGGAGCTGCTGCAGCGAGTTCAGAGGAGGCCACGGAGAGTGAGGGCCGGAGCCCCTCTGCTGTGGAGACAAACTGAAAGAATTGGAGGTGTTCAGCCTGGAGAAGCGAAGGCTCCGGCGAGACCTTCCAGCAGCCTCCAGTCCCTAAAGGGCCGACAGGAAAGGCTGAGAGAGCTTTGTGCAAGGGCCTGGAGGGACAAGAGAAGGGGAGATGGCTCCAAACTGACAGAGAGGAAACTGAGCCCTTGGGAAGAAGTTCTTCCGAGCTGTGAGGGTGGTGAGGCCCTAGCACAGGTTGCCCAGAGAGGCTGTGGTTGCCCCATCCTTGTCAGTGTTCAAGGGCAGATTAGATAGGGCTTGGAGCAATCTGATCCAGTTGATGTCCCTGTTCATGGCAGGGGGATTGAACTAGATGATCTTTGGAGATCTCTTGCTACAAAAACCACTCTGTGATTCCATGATTCTATGAAAATCAGCATTACCAGTTTAAATATCTTAAACAACGGAGGTGTCCAGGGGAGTGTCATACATTTTGGCTCACCACCTCCCCAGTGACCCACCTCTATGCTTCATTTTGAAAAGCTCTACTCCAGAATAAGTGAAACACCTGCATTAACACAGTGCTACAGGGAAAGAGCCTGTTCTTTTGGCAGCACACAGGCATTTCTGCTGACACTTACGTCACCACTGCCGAGGTGAACACGGTTCCTGAAATAACTTTAGCAATATTAGTGTGGGTGATCGATGCCGTGGGCACGAGAGCTTGTCCACAGAAATCAGAAACCTTAAGTAGATGCCAGCAAGTTAGCCATGACCAGGGATCAGAGTTCATCCCCCACGTCTTTGGTGTGTTTGCAAGAAGGAGCGATGCCAAAGTAAATATAAAGAATGGGGGGAAAAAAGCAAACTCTTGAAAAATGCAGAGACTGGAAAACTAAAAGTGCTGTATCATGTGCTCTGAATGAGAAGGGCTTGCTGAGGTTTCCAACAAGCTTCCCGGGGTTTAAACCTTCTTCCTGAAGGTTTAACTTGTTCTTATGAAAACATAGAGTCTCTGTAAGTGGCATTCCCCCACAGGTCCTGATCTTTCCTCTTGGCAACTGAATTGAAAAACTGAGCAAGGATATGGCAGGTAAAGTCACCGTCCCACTGGGATTCTCCACTGCAGGACTGTGGCTTGGCAAGAGTGACCATATGCTCCAGAGAGGTGAACTAAGGACAACACTGCAGCCTTAGCTGAAATCCTTGGCTTGAGTTAAGCCCTTGATGTAATACACTCAATGTTTCTTTTTAATGTAAAAGTAGTTTATTTTATGGCAAAACTTGCCAGGGCTGACAAACCAAAAATTGTCATTTGGTCTAAAAATAACAGGGATGACTCGATTTCAAAGCCCTGTTGGGTCTGGGCAAGACCAGGAGTTGATGTCCCCTGAGGAGGGCAAGGGTTGGGCTGCTGCTGAAAGGCAGCTCTGCCTGCTGCTGAAAGGCAGCTCTGCCTGCTGCTGGCCATGCTTGGGGCCCTTTTGCTGGAAACCTGATTTCTAAACACTGGCTTCTTGTAAAAATGTTAATATTCTGTTGGCTTATGAAAGCAAACACAGGCAGATGAAGGACAGCAGGATGGTACTCACAGAATCAAAGAATTGTTTAGGTTGGAAAAGCCCTTTCAGACTCTCAAGTCCAACCAGCACTGCCACAGCCATCACTAATCCATGTCCCTCAGCACCTCAGCTACACGGCTTTGCAATAGCTTCAGGGATGAGGGCTCCCTCACCTCTCTGGGCAGCTTGTGCCAGAGTTGGAGAAAAGAAATTGTCCCTCATTTCCAGTCTAAACGTTCCCTGGTGCAACTTAAGGCAATTTCTTCTTGTTCTGTCACTTGTAACTTGGGACCAGAGAACAACTCGCTTCCAGCCACAACCTCCTGTCATGAAGTTGACAAGAGCAAGGTCTCCCCTGAGGCTCCTCTTGT
>WBNH01012393.1:4606-47731 GCA_013401255.1 Urocolius indicus | reverse complement strand
TTCTATGATTCTATGAAAAATTTATCTAACCTTGTAAAATGCAGCAAAATGAATTCTTCAAATGCAGATATCTGGTGTAGAGAATCAGGCCAGAAAATTTCCTAGATATACTCTGAATTGTAGAGGAGAGAGGAGGAGGAGGACACACTCAAGTCCGGAACCTTAGAGAAGCAAACCGTTGTCATATTGAAAGATATATTCCTCATGTCGATTTCATTATGATCTGCATCTTAAGTATGACCGAATCATAAAATAACCATTTGAAAAGCAAGAAGATAAAAAAGAAAAGCTATAGGTGCCAAGTGCTCCCTATATCATTGAACCATACTGACTTTTTTAATAACAATGAAAAAAATACAGAAAGCTGTGTATTGTATTAGAACATATATTAGCAAATGTTAACTTGTGCCAATAGCTGCACAAGTGATAGAATGACCATAGTGCACTGAATGATTCCTTTATGATGCTAGAAGCTCATTCCTGTTGGTCAGAAACTAAAATATCAGTAGAGCATGTAATATCATACAGGGCTTTGCTTTGTTTAATTGGTTATCATTGTCAGTTCATTGACTTGAAATTGCTGGCCCTGGCTACCCCGGTACTAAAATATTCTTCTGCCCACATCTACCTTCAGCTTGACTGTTAACTTATAGCCTTTGAGAATAAATCATGGTGAATATGCATCCTCAGAGTTACCACAGAGCTGGAACAGTGTCTTGACCTCAGAAATAATTTAACAAAGAAGAAGCAATTCTACAAAAGAAATGTTTCTTCCTAAAGCATATATTTCTTCCTTATATTAACAGCAGCATTTTACCGCATATTTGCATGGATTTAGAGGTCACTGATTGATGTCATTGCATATATAAACTAGTAACTTTTGCCCTTTTATGTTAATACAGCATTAAGGCTAAAAAATGTCCTGTTTGCTAAAGTATGCTGTGGAATATATGTCTCTCACATTACCATCATCTAAGTACAACTCTATATAACAGAAAGCAAAAGGGAACATTTTTTCTGGCTCCCTTTCCCTAAGTCATTATTACAGAGATAGGGGATTTATTCTGACCATGGTAACAGGTGATTTATTATTTTGTTGCTGCAGAAACAGACAGCTGAAAGGGGGTTTTGAAATGGAAATTGTGACATTTACTGAGTAATAATCTTATACCACCATTTACAGGAAGCAGGTGGTAGCTGTTTACCATTGCAGACAGATGGAAGTCCTGCAGCGGAGTTATTTTTTTCTTTTAGATAAATTAGCTTAAACAATTCAAGCGTTTTCCTCCTTTGCCTGATTAGTGCTATGTGCAAATTTAAGTATTTAAAGACTTTTACTCCCAAGCAAAATCTTGCACTGCTCATATTGTTGGGTGGGTTTTTTTTCTTTTTGAGCCCCTGTGAATCAGATTTAAATTTATAAAGAACTTTTTCATATCCCCAAAGGAGATGATGCATGAGGGCAAGTAGCACCATGAAAAATTCTGCTCATGTTAACGTGGAGAAAAAAAATCTTCCAATTGATCACACTTATAAAGCTTTATCCTGAGTTCCACAGCCTATACATGGCAGTTACAAAGATGTACCGGTGATATCAACCACACACATACTCTTGGCTGTCTCTAACCTGTGCTTAGCATTTTCATTGATGAATAATCTTAAGTTCTCGTTTAAAAAAAAAAAAAGTTTTCAAAATACAAATATAGTACCTTCAAAATTGACACATGAATGGTTTCATATGCTCACCTCTAACACCTCCAATGTTCATAAATATGTCTCATGGCAAAGAATGTTTTGTAATAAATCTCAAATTGCTTGATTCTTAGTAGATTTCTTTTCCTTGAGGAAAGAAAGGAAGGAAAGAGAGACAAACTGAAAAAGTAGATATTGCTCTCTCATGGAGTTATACTATTAAAAACAAAAAGAAGGAGGAAAAAAAAAAGGAAAAAAAAAAAGAAAACCTTAAGAAAGTTTTTCTTAAAAAGAAATAAGAAAGCATAATTCAGAAGTGGTGTGACCTACAAACTTCATTATGTATTAGTAAGCCAGATTTCAATAAAATCATAGAACATCACTATTTATTATATATAAATTTAAAATATTGAACTTATTAAAATTCCACAATGTTGAAGTTTTACATGGTTTCATGATAATTATAAACATAATGAAGCACTTAGCAGATTCTATAAATATCTTCAGGCAATTGACAGATATAAATATCACCAAATTCTTGTCAGGCATTCAGCAGACATTATTAATATGGGAAATTTCTTGACAATTATAATTGTCATAAGTATCGATCTTGTAAACACTGTTGTCATGAATTAGATCACTACCAAGAAACACGTATTGAATTCTATTATTATCACATGGATAACAGCTGTGGATCCCATTAAAGTCAGTGTAAAAGTCCGCCTACTTGGTGTGGCATCAGGATTTCATCCCATGATATTAAAAATATCAAGTTACAAACTTTACTAATTTAATCTCTTTTTTGTGAAATTCATAATAGCTACAAGCCAAGGATTAATCTTATGCAGTAAATTTGATAGCTTTAGAAGATGGAAAACCAGTATTAAACATAGAAATTGGAACCTGTAAAAGACAAATTAAAAATCATCTTTTGTAAGGGGGATTTGAGCTTTCAATAGGAGCTAATACATATTTCCATTAAACCATTTAAAAATCCCAGTTTGAAGAAGTGGAGAACTAAATCAAGATTAGAATTCAAATCCTCAAGCAGGTCCTTCACAGGCAGCTATAGGTTAGATCTCCCTTTACTTGCCTATCTGAGATTTAAATTGTTTGTAGAAATACTGTTCTTGAAGGGCAAAAAAAAGGTCATCTGAACTTTCATCTAAAGAAATGCAACAACTAAATGTTTATTCACCACTCTAATGACATTTGCACTGAAGGGTTAAGCTACCTAAGCAGTCATCCATCCATATCAATTAAGAAATATTACTACATTTCCCTAAAAACTAGTATTTTTCTGCAAAGTTGTATAGATCTGATGGACTGTTTCACCTCTTCACATGAGCTTGTTAAAACTCCTGGTCTAGATCTTCCAAGGTATTCAGCTTCCTAATTCTTAAGGAAATCCAGCTGATTAATGCAGGTAGTATTTTTGTTTAACAGAGAAGTTGCAGTATTTCAACTCTCTTTTACCTTATCTCTTTTGTCAAGCTTTTATTAAGCTTTTTTATTGTTGGATTTGCCATTTTTCTACAGGTAGTCAAGTATAGGTCTTTCAGTACATTTTTAGAAGGAGAACATAGGTTTCTCACTTTACTATGACAGACAAAAGATATAGGCTCTGTTTCCAGACATAGTTTGCTGAGACAGGTATTTATGCCTTCAGAATATTTTTTTTCCTCTTTGATACAGTGCCTACAGCAATTTTATACCTATCTCAGTCATTCAAGGTCCTTCAAATGCCAGAGATGGATTTATGTATCTCCCTAAACTTGCTCACTATACATTTAGAAACAAAACCTTCTACTTTTCTTCAGTCTAGCCTTTGGATGAATACAGTATAGCTTAAAATACTACATTTTTAGGGCGGAGTAACAGTCTAATTAAGAGGTCCTGCTGAACAGCTACATCCTTGTCATGGTTTAGCAAGGAGTAGCTTTTGCTTGGTAACAGGGGGAGCGAGTTGCAGTGAAGACCTGGTAAAAAGTTTTTGGACTCTCCCCCGGCTCCTGGGTTCAGACCCACCCCCCGGCCCAGCTGGGCCAATCTGGCGCCTCTGCGATCACTATTTGCAGAGACCCCTCTGCAAGCTGTGGTGAGAAAGCAGGTGGTACCCCTGCAGCCTATGGATGGCAACGGCAGAACTGAGAGCCAGCAGCAGCTCTGTGTGAGTGCGCCCGGATGGGCTAGAGACTGTGTGAGGAGGTGGCCATGGCACAGGACATGCTGGAGAGCCTGTGGGCCACAGAGCAGCCCCACACGAGAGGCGGAGAGGAGCTGCAACTTTTGGGACAAATGCGCATCGGTGCAGCCCGTGCAGGGCTGCCATGTGCGTGAGGTACCCCATGGACTTTCAGGGAGGACTGGTGTGGAGCTCACCTGCCCTGAGGTTAGACAAATGGCAGAAGCCATCAGGAACAGACTGACTGAAATCCCCACTCCCTGCCTCCCAGGCTGTTCAGGGGAGATGGACGTAAAAACACCGGGATCAGGGCTCTGAGCCCGGGAAGAGGGGAGGAGTGGGGAGCAGGTGGTCTTAAAGGGCTGGTCGGACTCTTCATCTTTGTACCATTCTGTGTTGGTTTTGGTTCTGTTTTGGGGTTTTTATGCTTTAGTTGGTATTAAATTATTTTCTGGTTTTTCTTCCGCAAGCCGAGTAGCCTGGTCTGTTTTGTCCTGCACCTTAAGCAGCAATTAAGCTCTCCCTGCCCTTTAGCAATCCTTAAGTCTTTGGTACTTGAGGCTAATCGTGGTCTTTTCTTCCCTGATGGGCCTAAACCAGGACAATCTTTTGTGATTTTGGGCCAAAAAGATTAAGGATTACTTACTGCATTCTGGCAGCATGATATTTCCACTCAAGTATCAGTACTTACTAGATCTATGATCTTTTAGAGAAAACATTAGTGAGAGAAACATTTTACTTCATATCTACCTGAGGTATTTGGATATCTATATAAGGTACCTGTCGCTTCATCCTAGGGCACTCCATTGTAAGTCTTCCTTGTTCTCCTAGCACATATTGCACTGTATTTCTCAGGGTGATACATTTATTAATGCCAGCACTTATTCTGTAGCTATATCTAATACTGACAAGTTGATCAGATCAGACACTTTTCTAGGCGGTCTAATACACAACAAAAAGACAAAATTTTATTTTAAGAGGTTTAAATTTGCCTGACTGTCCTACCCCTGGTGTGTCTACATACTAGAACTTACTTTGATGATGCAATTTGATTTGGCCCTAGTTTGAGAAGGCCTAAGGCTTCTATATATGAATACAGTGAATATTAGAACGTAAAACCAAATGTGTGAATTGTTCACATTAAATACAAGAGGAAAATTAGATTAAGGTTTCTAGATATTAGATAAATCTCAGTATCGAAAAAATTCTTTCTGATAAGTTTTAGTATAGAATGAAAAAATCTACTAGAAGAGTTTAAGATGAAATTCGATACGGTTATGAATCATAATGTGATTGCCTGTCATAGCACAAAACCTCAGTCACTCATACAAAAATCCAGTTTTAGAATCTCACTAGTTATTGTTCCTGCAGAAGAAATGACCAATAAATTTGTTGTCCTGTACCTCCATAGTTTCTTTTGCATGCAATTCTTTGACAAGTTTACATCAAAAGTGCTCTCTATCACATGTTGTCTCATGTGGGAAAATTCTCCGTCTCTTCCTGATCTCGTGCATTTTTATAAGTACGGAGGAAAGCAGAAAAGGTCACTTTATAGTAATGCTTTCAATTATGCAAGACAGTATCAGTCATCTACTAATTTCAGCAGTGTTACTATACAATGTATAATAGTTTTTCTTAGGATCATACACAACTTAGATAAAATATATTTTATACAAGGCTCAAAAGATACTAAATATTACTTCCTCAGCTAAGAAATGCAATTTCATTAGATTACAAGGGTGATTTCAATAAGATCACAAAGCTGATCTCATGTAGATCCTGAAATCTACAAAAATATTCACTAAAACATTTCAAGAGATTGTATTGATAGCATAGAATATTGTAGAATTTCAGTGTGATTGTAGCATAGTATTATCATAGAATACTATGATAAATTTAAAATCATTCCATGAGAAAAACTATGCAGGGCAGTACAGCACAAATAGAAAACTGCTCTTAGTAACCATTGTTAACAAATTGCCTTTTGGTATTTATCAGTGCTGCTACAAATTTACAATCAATCCTGCGCCCATATTCATCTCTTTTATTTGTGAATTTGATCCCTACAGGTGTAGAGTTAGATCTCAGAGTTTCACTGATTGCCATTACAGGGTGCATTGATGTTCATTCTTGTTAACAATATCAGCTAAAAGCAAGAAGCAAATGAAGAAAGAAGATTAATCTGCGGACGGTTAGTTGGTAGATGTCAGTTAACAGAGGTGTACAGTTCGTAGTCACTACAATATTTAGGAACCAATCTTTAAACATGTACATACTCAGCATGCTTAAATCTAATAATAGCACTAAATACAGTCCTGAACTGCGAATTTCAGATTTTTATGATCAATGATGAAGTTTTTCACGTGCTTTTTTGAAGACAAAAAAAAATTAATATTCCATATTTCCATATTGTTGTAATAATGAGTGACATTTTAATCCACTTCAATAAGATCAGTTTTATAAATTAAGAGGTGTGAGAACATAAGACAGAACACTTAGAATAACAGATAATATAATATGTATGAAAGGAGCTATGCATACAAAAAACATACAAAGAAAAATTAATTCCTATTCAAAAAACCATTATTGTTCTTTCATAGGCACGTTTCATTGAAAGGAATATTTCATATTCCTAGGCCATCATATTATATTTTTGTTTTATCATTCACAGAGTTTGACATAGTGACTATTTTCATTTGTCCTACATTTTATTTATGAGTCTTTACCTCTTCATTACTGAGGACAAAAAGATAGTGATTAGGGTCAATCACAATCTAAATAACTGAATTTAATTTCAAGAGGTTGGAAGGATAATTAGGTAAGGCTGTTGCTTTACATGCATTTTTAGATTGGATTCTTGTCTAATTTCCATCAACGTGAATTTATAATAAGCCTACCTATTTCACAGTGAAAGTGCACTAATACAAGAAGAGAAAATATGTGATTATATTGTTGTAGTTGGACTACTAGAAGTTTGTTGTAAGTTGTTGATGGAGAGGGTTGCTATAAATTTCTACTTTATCAATATAATGTAAATACATAAAAATATGTATATCAATTTCTATGTTATTTACATCAATTATTGATTTTAGCCAGTATCCACAAGACAGGAAAAAGTCATTCAAAAGCGAACTATTGTGACAGTCCTAGACATTTTAATTCCTGTTCAATATATAGAAGCTTTTTGAAAATTATTACATATCCATGTAGTAGTAATTATGCACACTACAGTTATTTTTAAAACCTTATTACTTCATTGGCTACCACAAAATAAATGTTCCCTGTTGGAACATCACATAACACTTATTTTTTGGAAGCCATCTGCAGTGATTTTTTTAATTTGCTCAAGGCAGTCAATAATAATGTCATGCAGAATACTATGAATAAGTGACTCTGTCAGCCCATTTAAGTTTCTCTAGCAAAATAACTTATCTTAGACTATGGTTCCTTCCCACTTAACATTCTCAGCCTCAGCTACAACTAACTAACTACAACTTTGCTATTTTAAAATCCCCAGTGAACTAAAATTAGCTAAACACTAAACATTTTACTGAAGTTTATGTAGACAGAAGCCTGAATTTCATGCAGGTAAACAGCAAAAAAAGCTTTGCAATAGTGTTCCCAGCCCAAGGAAACCAGGGATAGGTGTCAACCTAGCCTAAAAATAGCAGTCCTATGATATTATCACTGCAAGTTTAGTAATTTTTTTCTATTACATCCACCAGAAACTAAGATAAACTCTTTAATTTCATCCTAAAAATAAAAATTTTCAAAATGTAGGTTGCAAAGGGTTACATATTAAACTTTTTTATGCAATCTGGTAAAATGATAACTCCAAGATATACAAGATATCCCAAGAGTCATCAGCAAATTAGCTGTTCTCTGGGACATTATCAAGTTTATAAATTGAAGCAAACCCTTTAAAGGAAAACTTAGTCTGAACAGGAGGAAACTGAGAACCTAACAGTTTCTTGCCTTTGATCACTATTTCAGAGAAAGTAAGCCTAAGGTTAATGTTTCCGAAAGGACTAGATCTTGGCTAGCACAGTTACATAAGCATATTGTCAGCTTTTTCATTGAGTGAAACTGAAAAAAGTCATCTGGTGCTAAATGAAATTAAAATATTTCATTTCTGGTCATATATCCCTTTTGAATGCAGTAATTTTCTTAAATCTTGAATTTTAGTATAATAAATTCATGTTGACTTTATTCAAAGGTTTGGCAAGTATTAACAACGACTTCAGGGAAAGCCACCAGAGTCACAAGCACTCCGTTCTCAAGAATGTGCCAATGTTGAGGATGCTCATCTACTCCATGAGAGACGAGAGAGCATCTAGAGTGCAAGTAGCCAGTGATCCACAGGGCTGGGAGCTGATATTACAGGAAATTATTTGGAAAAAATGCCCCAGGTAGGTGGATGATGTGTAATAAGATAGTAAGGACATTGCCCGATCCCCAGAAATTAAAACAATAATTACTTTATACTTTCTTGTTATCATGGATCTTCATTTACACAACAGTGCAAAATATTTGGCTGCTTGGTGCTTATTGCCATATCTCTGTTAGCCATAAAACAAGAGACCAGGCTGAAACAGGACAGCTGCAGTCATTTATACATATTTGTACACATGCTGGATCCAGCCGTAAATCTAAACTGTTGTTTGTTAATGGTCACCCTTTCAAAAGTGTTTTTGCTGTGCTGCAGTGATGAGCATTTCTGATACCAGCAGGACTTCTTAGAATATGCTCCATTACCTTACTTGCTGTGCTGCTTCGCCAATGAGGCTGAACAATGAAAGATCAAACAGTCTGACATTCTGTGTTTGTTTTTAACATTAACTGATATTGTTATTAACTGATATATAAAATTGATATTTTATTAACTGATAGCAAAGAAAATACATATCAGCAGTAAAAATATGCACGGGGGCAGGGGGAAGTGGACAAGGAGACAAAGAAGGAAAATATTTTGATATATCAGCATAGACAAGCTCCACTCCTGAAAGCTCTTAACTACATTCAGACTCATTGACTGTGACAGTTCATGCATATTAAGAGACTGTAGGAAATACAGTAAAGTAATACAAAAAATGGATGCCTCAGTTCCAACCATTACCTTTTGATCCAAATGCATAAAGACTAACACAGAATTCTAAAGGGTAAATAAGATAAACTGTAAAGAAATAACATTCCATATTTGTTTTGATTTTCTATCTTGACCTTTGAAAAGACCACCTGGAAATTGTCTTACAAGTTAATTCTGGTAAATTTTCTTTGCCAATTTCTAGGCTATTCTGTTTGCCTTTATATCTGGTTAGGCCTCTTTAGACTATAGTTTCGAAATAACTGCAATGTTTCTTCCTGTTTATTTTTCAAAAGTACATGCATCTTTCTTTTGGAACTATCACCATCACAGAGCTCTAACAATTTCAGTTCATTTATAAGATGTAATTATGCAACATGGACTAGTAATGCTTTCTCAACTGTTTGTCAACTTTCTTGAAACAATGTTTTCAAATATGGAAGCATAGACACTTGTCTCTGTAAATGTTAAGAGCCAGTAAACTAATGATAGCTATAGGCTGTTCAGGTAAAGAAAGAGACAATGTTGACTAATTAAGTTTGGCATCGATTTGTCTTCACTAACATTATAAATCTTTATTTAATAAGCATAAATAACAACATACTAAACCAGAAATATTGCTTTTAAAAATAAACCCATGGTTTCCACCATATTTTCCCCATAGCTGCTATCTTCTGTCTATGCTGCCCTTTAAAAACACACCATCATTACTCTGCGATAACAGCCAAGTTACTATTTCTTATATGAAGTGCAAATAAGCACTGGAAAAATTCAGACAGACATTCAACTATGCAGATCTAGAGATTCATCCTTTGCCTACTATTTCACAGGTATTGCTGTTGCACCACACAAGTGTGATTCATACTAACACATTGGAGACTAAGTGATACCCTCTTACTTCTTTAACAGCAGCTAATCCATCCAGCAGGAGTTGTCACATTACTAATTTTAACTTCAACAGGAGTATCATATTGCTTTACCATTTGGGAGTTGTTGAAGGAAAACAAAAAAGATTTGAGACTTCCTTCTTTAAAGCCATGTAGTTTGGCAGGAACACAGAAATAAAACATTTTAAAGCATTTGGAATTTTAGAGGGTAATTTTTCTCTGGTAAATGAACACAATTTAGAATAACGAGACAATTCTCACACTTAAACTTGGGACTCTAAATTAGGGGTTAAAAGGTAACACAGCCTACATATTAAAGGCCAGCTGAAAGTGCTCAAACACACAGTTTAGGCATTCTGACCATTCTCTGGATTTCCAATTGATTTTGTGTATCTTCCATACAGAAAACTTGGTTTCCTAACGTAAACATCTTTCTTAGTTACCCAAAGTTAGTAATTGTGACTACTCTCCATGGCAACCAGATTTAAGCTCCTCACTTTCCAAATTAAACAAGAGTTAATCACAGAATACTATGATGGTCCCTAAAACAACTGAGTTTTACAGTAACCTTCTTGAGCTAACACCTAACTCTCCTAGCAAGCACTTCTTACACATTTCTCCACTATAATTCATCTAGTCTAATCATAAGCAGGTTTGGTTTGGATCTTTTTGGGTTTCATTTTTTAATGACTTATCGTCATTCTTTTTTAGTAAATTCACAACATTTTATAGATACTTGGGTCTCAGCTTCTCATAATGGCTTTGATATGCATGTGATTCCAAAAGACACTTTTGATTTATGGAAAATAACATGCATTAATCATGTCATAACAAGTGGTGATGTTTTTCCAAGATCCAGATGCTTTTTAGCACCATGAATGGGGGTTTTTTATGGTATGGTCTTAAAGTCGAGAGATTCCTAATTTCAGTAAGGAAGTTACAGTAGAGAGTTACTCACAGGCTGTTCATGTAAGAATGTGCATGACATGAAATAAAGACCAGTTGCATCCAGGTCAGATATTTTCTAACTCAAAGTGATTAATGAAATAGAGTTAAAACTCTTAAAGATTAGGAATGATACCATTACTATTTTCTAAGTCATAATAGGAGGGCATAAATGTAAGTATCATATTAAAAACTCACATAGGAAAACTGTTTTGCAAGGTAAAAGCTTATCATCCTGAATCTGAGAGAACATCACAAGGCCCATCATATTTGCCTGGACTTCAGGGAAACAGGAGATCCTTATAAAGGTCAATGGCATAATTTTAGCCTAAATAAAAGAAGTAATGATACAATACAGTATACCTATATATAATGTGAATGCCACGATTCTTCCACAGATGAAACTAATGGGAATGGCTGAATCGCTAGTTATTTTCTGGTGTTAATCTTATGTTACATTTTGAAATGCTAGAATCTATTAGCAAACTCTATGGAGCCATTATGTTATCATCAGTCAAACCATATCTGACTGTTACCATGGGATCTTTATTTGATTGGTTAGATGGCTTACTCTGTTCTAAAGATAGTTCAGCTTTTAAAAGCTACTTTGGTTACTTTGAAGCACAAAGTTAAATGGCTTTTAATCTCATTAACACTCATTCAGAATTATTTTGAAGAGAATATGGTAATAGTCTCAGACTATTTTGTCAATCTTTCTTCTACATCTTAGTCATAACATATATTAATTTATGTGTACAGAAACCTACAAAACATGCCTTGTGTAATAAATGGAGAACAAGTTAGACTGAAAATTAATAAGGCTTGCTCTAAGTAGCATCAAATCTTTTTAAAGGTACCACACACACACTTCTGGCCCACACTTAAAATCTTTTTCTAGTGATTTTTTAAAAAAAAATTAAAATAAAATTTAAAAAAACACAGAAATTTTCACCAATATTCAAGGGTTAGTTTTGCTTCAATTCACTTCCCAAAAAAATCAGGTCATAAAATAGGTTCTTCTATCAACAGGCAAATTAAAAACATCATATCAAGGACCCTATTCACCACCTGAAAAAAGGTGCAAGAGATATGGAGATATCATACAACAGAGGGGTATATCATTTTCTCATCCAGTTTCTTGCACTGCAGTACTGGTCTGAAGATTGTTTCCTTTTCTACCTGTGAACAGTCACAGCAGACCCTTCTTACACTACAAATGTACTTCCTAATTAGACTTTTAAGATTCCAGATTGTGCTGTAAGATTTGGTCCCAGACAGCTTCACAATAGTTTTGCAATATCATTGAGGTACATAAGCTCTCTTCAACTATGTACAATAAGTTGATGAACTGTGTATTATGACTCAGTGCCCAGGTTTTAGAAAGAAATGTATTTCCTGAGCAATTTATGAAAATATGAGACAAAGAGTTTCCAATATGAAAACTTCTACAGTGTGAGCACTGCAATGCGAGCAGAGATGCTCCCAACAGAATCAGAAATGCACCTCTATCTTACTCCTTTGCCTTTCTTAAAATAGAGGATTGAATAATGACAGAAAATGTATGTATGAAAATCAGGCCCCTGTAGAAGTCTTATGTATTAACAATGTATGACATGGGCAGTAATTGTCAGAAATATACAGCCTCCATGCTTATGAATTAATTCAGTATTTTCTGTATATTATATGCTTAAGTAATTACATAGAAAACAGAATTTCTCATTTTATATATCCTTCTGAAGTGATATTAAATAGCTTCTATCACACCTCCAAAATATCATACTTCAAAGACATCACATTGGGCCATCTGTGAGATAGTTTTAGATTCTAGTCCAAGTAAAAAATACAGGTATTTAAAAAAATACAACATGCCCACCTGTACAAGTCTGTAATATTTAATGAACAATACCATCATATTGTATCATAATTCTATCACCATGAGCAAAACTAATTTACAATTAGATTTCTTTCTTTTTCAAATTCACAGTGATTGAACGTCATCTACGATATCAAAAACACCATTTCTCCTTGCACCCTGGAAAACTTCCATAGTCAGTTAAAGCACCTAGCAGGCTAGAATCTCTTTCATTCACTTTGTCATGTGCATTACAGTATTATACAGATTCTGATCCTTACCTTTTTCTATTTCATTACTGAATGCTCCCCGGTGTTTTATATGCCGCACACACTATAAATCAACTGGGGTAAATGTACATGAAGACTAAATGCATCCAAGCTTTCATTTCTACCCCTAAGCACTGAGCAGCTTACTCCTTGATGAAGCATAGCAAAACATCTGTGGTGGCCTTCCCTCAGATTTACTTTGCCAGATTTTCATTAAAAGAGTGACTCAATAAAAATGTTGCTTATCCTAATAAAGCTCTTTGGAGCTTTGCAAATTTGCATTTAATACTCTTTAATGTCATTACAGCATTAATAATCTGTGCCTAAAGAGCAATAAAACTTTAAATTTTCTGGTTTACGAAAGAAGCTTCATAAACCCATGATTTTCTTGTGACTCAGCTTTAATGCACCATAAATAGAGACAAAAGCAGGAAAGCGGTATGGCACCACAGATTTGTATAGATTTATGGCTGAGTCCTGTGTTAGATCTCTCTTTTTTCAGAGATTATATTTAAAAAAAAAATTAAAAATCATTTATGAATAATCATGCCAGAAAACAAATGGAACTGAGCTTCAGATAATGAATAAGACTTTACTACATGAAGGATTTCTGCTCCCTTTGATAACCTAAAATGTTTTGCCTTGAAGGAAAAAAAAAGACACGATGCTGGGAAACAAACGAAGATAAATCCTTAGGTGAATCCTACACAGGTACGTATGTACTGCATTTTCCCTAAATACTGTCTTAGGAAATGTTTTGTCATTTTACATTACCTATGGCTTTTGTGAATATTACCTGTAAAAGATATTCCCAGTAACACCATTCTGAAGCAAGCCAATCATTATTAGAATTGCAGTAATGCAAATTTGAAGTCAGTGTATGTGGAAATAACCATAAAACTGAGATTCCATTTAATCTTGCAGAGAAATCAAGCCCCTGGCTAGTGAAAAAAAACTGGTTCTATGCAGCAGAAAATTTTGGCCTACCCCTAAAGATCTAGGTTCAAACTCTGCTTCTTATCCCGTAGGCTAAACAACAGTCAGGCTGGCTGTAATATTGAGAAAATGAGCCTCAAAAATTCAGACCAATTCTTTGAAATGATGAAAAGGTAGAAAATACAGTATATTTCTTAACAGAAAACATAATTGACTTTATTAGGACTTCAGAGATTAATTCTCATATGATTTCATGCAAATGTATGAAAATACTGGTGAATTGTTAAAGTCTTATTAATTTTAGCAAATCATTATTTCCCAAAGCTGGTAGGAAAATAATTTTTCATTATTCTAGGTGTAGGTTTAAAGATCCACGGGATAAGAAGTACTAAATGTAAGTCAGATTGAGAACATATCTTGTCTGATTCTCCAAAGACAAAGTGGAGATTTATTTTATTTTTTTGTATTCATCCATTACAATAGGAAAATAAAAATCAGTGGTTATTGTCACTGTGGTACACACACACAGTACAGTCCTGATCCTTTGGTGAATGCAAAGTAAAAGAAACAAAAAAAATAAAACTTGAAATGCATCTATGAATGTATTTTCCAGTTAGTGCTTACTGATCATATAGAACCTCACCTGCTCTGTGAAAGAGCACACCAAAAGCTTCACAATTGCTTCAGTGTAACTAGTATTACTCAAAAACAGTGCTTCTGAAAGTGCTATTTCTTGACCTCTCAAGGAGCTAGAGACTTTAAAAGAGACCTTATATTTTAGGTGCCGAGCACCTGCCTTCTACGAAGCACATATCCTCAAAATACTTAAAAACATTTCAAATTCCACTTCCAAGGTAAATAGCCATCTTTAACAGTGTGGACCTAACACTTCATTATGCATGCTTTTTCAGGCGCTCAGATAAAAGTGATGGACTTGCTTATTATTACTTTCTAATAGAAATTTAAGGTCAGCATCAGCAAATTTACTGGAAATCAAAGTGGTCTGTCTGTGATCACTTAATTGCACAGTACCATTAGGCATTATTTTGTTTCTGCCTTTCTTCCACAGGGTGTCCTAAGCTTTTTTCTCCTCTATACTCAGTTCTGGTCAGTTTCTATACTATTTTCCTATAGATTTTTCTCTGTTTCAGTTAACTCATTTATATGGATAGATTACACAAGATCCCAAAATAAGTGAGGAAAGTTTATGCACGTATGTGCGTACCACAGTGACAATAAACACTGATTTTTATTTTCCTATTGTAATGGATGAATAAAAAAAATATAATAAATAAGTGAGAAAAGTTTATGCACTTAAGTTTCATTAAGAAAGTGAGAGGATGATGATGGTGGTCCAAAAAGAATCTTTCCTCCCTACAATCCCTGGTTCCAGTCTAAGTCTAATTCAAGTTTTATGGAGGTAAATGGAAGTGACCTCTACTTTAGAATTGCAACATTAGCATTTCAGAATAGGGAGACTAGAAAGGCCCTATTGAAATAATTTGTGGTATTGGATATACAATCATTTCAAGTACATAAATTGTCAATGAATAATATGTTAAGAAAAATCTGTTAAATCTTTGGCAACAGCAGGCTTCTTTTTGATACGTTAGACTAAAATAAGAACATTAATTAATTTACATCCTGAATTTACATTTGGTGTGTGACAACACAAATCTTCCCAGCTGACATAGCTTGGCTCACATTTTTCAACACAGAAGCTCGTGATATTTGAAAATCATCAACTCACATAGTACTGGATGCACTTTCTGCTCTGAGCACTCATGTCTTACAGTTAATACCTATTAGTTTGCCACTTTATCTTTCAACATGATCACACCTGAAGTATCAAGGTCAACATGGATTGAGAAAAAGTATTAACAAAAAACCTTCAAAGGAGTGACAATTATCCATGACTTTTGCTCATTTAGGACCAAAATCGGAAAAATTTAATTTAAAACACCAACATCTTGTAGTCATACACATTATGTGAGTAAACATCCATTTCTTCTTCCTCCACTTAGGGATTTCTCTGGAGATAATACACAACCACACCACAATTCTCTCTAACATAGAGTTTGAGTCAAACACAAAACAGGCTTGACTTCATCATTTTTTTTTAAGTCAGTACTGAAACTGCTGGGGACAAATGTTAAAATGTAACATTTTACAGGTTACTAAAATGTTTCAGTCATTCCATGCAAAACACATAGTCCACCCCACTGGAGCTTTTCTTGTGTTTGAGGGATGTTTACTGTCATATTCTGGTACTTAATATTGCTGTTGTCTCATACTTTGTAGTGCACCAATTTAGGTCTCTCTCCTTTCCCTAGTACATTATCGTCATAATAACCTGATTGCTTTTAAACTGTCACCTCTCTGTTCAACTTCCTTGCAACTAAGAAACTGGTTCAAAACCTATTTGTGGCAAAAGGCAATGTCATCATACAACACATCTAATTCCTTAGAGGACCTGGATAAAAATGACACAGAAATGTTAAAACATCTAATCAACCTTCTCTAAAGCAACAGAAAAAAAAAAATCCAGTGTGTGGTGTGTGGTGAATTTATAATTGTTAATTTGTACTGTAAGAAAGGTAGCACTCTGATACCTCAGGTACCACCTGTGTTTCCATTATTAAAAAAATATTTCAAGCTGACAATGAAAACAAAAAATTCTAATTTACTCTACACTAGTCTTTGCAAAATCCAGATATGATACTCTGGAAAAGTGAGAGGAGGATGACAGAGGTATAATGGACATCTTAAACTATTCATCAGTGTGAGGAAAATCAGTCAAATGGGCATTACAGTTTAAGACTGAGTTAACAGTACAGAGATGCCAAAACACTTTAATCACAAGGTATGTGCTGATTTTTTAAACTAGAAGGATCTCACTCCAAGGCTCATCCCCCTCCTCTAGTCCCTTGTGCTCTCCTTGACATCCTTCTGAGGCCTCTCCACCCAACACCCCCACACAAGTATCAGTTATGGGACTGGTGGTGATACGCCATGCTGATCAATCCTTTCAAATCCTCTGATAATTGACAGTGTTCATGTGGGCCTCCAGATCACATCTGCAACCTCCACAGCAGGTGATGGTGGGGATTCTGGTGCCAAGGGTGGCTGTTACTCTTATGGCTACGACTTTCCCCAACTCACAGGCCTAAGTGCAGCACATCCCCTATCACTGCTGCCAGCCAGCCCCAGTTAAATCCCTGAATTAATAAAACTTAAATGGTTACATTTCCTTTCAACATTCTGACAAACTTTAACCTATGGTTTGTCCAGGTGGGTGTTGAGCTGCTTGAATCACTTATTTTATTTTTTTTTTTCATGTTGCTGTGGTATTCTTTCCCTATATCCTATTTTAATCATAGCCTTATTTGAGCTTCTGGTGTTAACAATCATTAAAAAAGAAATTTCAGACAAATCTTATAGCAGACTTTTTTATTTCTGGTATTTTGGATGAAGGTAAGAAATGCTTATTATGGAAAGAAAAAGAAACTAGGTAAGCAAGTTTCCTACTATAAATTTCATCCACCTCAAATAAAATTATGTATTCTAGATAAGTTCCTGCAGTTTTCCTATGAAGCTTCATAAACATAATAATTAGTCTGCAAGGTAGATATGAGGTCTTTGTCAGAACACTGTAAGGGTGGTCATCTCTATTTTTTCTGAAACAGAAGAAAATCCTGCATAAAATCCTCTGTAATCTGTTGAAAGTGAGATCTTAGCAATATGTTTTGGAAAATGAACTCGTTTTAGTTGATTAAATGTAGCTGAATAGATCATTTGCTTTTACTAGCAACAATAAACAAATGTTGTAATTCTCATAATATATACTATTCAAGAAGTCTTAATTTTTCTAGACATGATGCCTTTATCGTAAAGCCTCCTTCTTACATACCAGGATAGTTATAGTAAAAATAATGAAAGCATTGTTACCAGATAGGAGATAGTTCCCTTGTTGGTGTTTGCAGCTTTGTGTTGGAAAGGAATTTATAGTGACAGTAAAAGATAAACTCATTCAAGTGACAGAATGAAAGAAACTAGTGATAGAGTGTCAGTCTTCATTTAAATAATATATAAGCTTTGTTGGTAAAGTAGCTAACTCGTCTCGATGTAATACCTAGATACCTGTTCATAAAAAGCCAATCAGATACATATTTGGATTCTAAGAAAAAAAAACAATGACTCTTTGGTTTCACCATTACATTCTCACTAGAGAAGAATACAGATACTTTTCAAGAAGATCCTTTAGAATTCTCATTTTTTAGCCATTGGACTCTGTAGACCTTTTTTACTGCAAAGAGCAGCTAGGCTGTGTGCCAGACCTTGTTGATCAACATTCAGTAGTGCTCTCTCTTCAGCAGAAATGCTTTGAATACTTATATTTTACTAATACAATTGAAGACATTCTCTTACTGTAAATGCAAAAGACTCTAATGTTTCCTGAAAACGGGTGAAACTTCTCTCCCTCACTTTTATAAATCTGTTCACACTCCAGAAGTTTTTACTCTTGCATGTTATTTTATTAGTATTAAAAACATCCAGTGCTAACCAAAAATCTATTTTCTCAAGCAGTTGTTAGTGTTTTGGTAACATATTCACCAAAAGATACTCATCAATTCTGACAGAAAGAGAGAAAAATTATTCAAAGCCAGATAAGATTCCGTGTTCTTAACTCCTGTCTTAAGGTGAAGAAATGCTACTGAATTTAATACCACAATACAGATGTAAAAATGGTGGAATATGCATAAAAATTAGATCCAGTAGTTTTCATTTAAAAGCACAAACAAATAGAACTAAGACTCCATATTTCTGTTTAATATTCATCCAAGGATAAAAGCTCTGTCTTGCAAAACATCATAGAAATTGGTTTTGAGGTCTACATTTATCGCATTATACAAGAACATTTTTCTAAGCTCTGCAGCAATGGTGATAATTTAATTCTGCACATTTTCTGGAGGGCGTATTTTCTGAAGGAAAGACTTACTACTAACTAAGCTTAGCATGCAGAGAATGAGCTCTGTGCCTCAAGAAACTACTACCACCTGTGAGTGATAGGTTTGAAATATTTATGAGAAAACTGAAGCCAGAGGTGTTTCTCTTACATATTATTGGTTTAAGCTGGAAACTCTTTCAATATTTATTGCCAAAAGAGCCAGCAGTTCCCTATTTTTTATTCTTCAAACACACTCTCTTTAAATGCAGAAACGGATGTTGGCGCAGCTCAGGAGGTCGTTTCATCCACTGAATAATTGGGGTGTTCAGAATACCAGGTTGAACAACAGGCCTTCTCCTGAAAACAGACAATCCTGAAACAGCATACTAACAAAATGCTCTTAGATTCATTTATGGTTTATTCACATGCCACAGAAACTGCAAATTTGGACAGCACTAATGTTGCTCCACCACAGTTCCATTATAGATATACTACAGTCCAACACCATACGTTAGGTAGTTCTCACCATTATAGACTGTTTTCATTTAATTACTTCTATGTATTTTAAATGCCTTAGCAGCATAACAACTGGTTACTCTTAACTCATAGCTTCTGTTCAAAAAGAAATAATGCAAATTTCTTGACACCTTTTTCTGTTCACACATTGTCTATGAAACAAAGCCTATCTTATCTGCACTGTTAAAACCCTTTTTTTTTTTCTCTCAGATAAGTTTTATAGAAATGGCTATTGCATTTCATAGTTCTAGATTCTGCAATTCAGTATTAGTGATAGTCTCATGAGCTACTGTTCCCCATTAAAAAGTTAGTAAGACTCTGATTTCATTAGCACATACAAGTGACATGATTGCAGGACTGGGGCTGGTGGATGCAAGCTATTGATCACAGCTATCAACCTGACTCCATTTCACTGCATTTGAACATTTTAACTCATGGGCCAACTGTTCCGTCTTCTTAAACGACCTCTGAATGATCAAAATATCCATGTGAATGGTTTCTGCATCAGCACTCGCATGAACCTTCAAGGAGGATTGAGAGATTTTTTCATTCCACTGTTACTTAAGGGACTGAATTTATCTGAATGAATTTATGTTCATTTGTGGAAGTGAGTATAAAATAACAGTGAATATCACTGAACACAATTCAGCACTTAACTGATTGAATATTCGTGAATACTTTAAAAAAGTACTTTTCTATACCCCTTCCACATGAAAATGCACTATTCTCAGAGAGATTTCATAAGAGCAAATTAAATTCTCTCTGGAGCTCATATTATAAAGAAACAGGCAGTACGCTCTTCTTCTTTTTTCTGATTAATCTCCAGTTTGGACTTTTTTTCTAATAAAATAGCATGTAAAAAAGAAAAATATGTTTAACAACTAAATTGTCAGAAATTCCATTTCAGAATATCCTCTTAATTAAAGACCTCTTGGAGCCACAGTTTTGGCCTCTCTGCAGATGTGCCTACAGCAGCTTGCATATTGAAGCAAGCTTGTGTCCACTGATAGGCTATTGCGCTCTTCTTTTTCTTTACATCTCCTTTTTTAATACTGTGGTGGTTTTGCCCTGAGTGTCAGGTGCCCATCAAGTTATTCTATCACTCTTCCTCCTAAAATGGACAGGAGAGAGAAAAATATGATGAGAGGTTCATGAGTAGAAGTAAGGACAGGTAGATCACTCATCAGTTAGTGTCACAGACAAAACAGACTAAACTTGGGGAGAAAATGTTTTCTTTATTAAAGAACGATCAAACAGAGCAAAGACATGAGAAACAAAACTGAATCTTAAAACATCTCTCCCCACTCCTCTTTGTTCTGGCATTCTTCTTGGGGGGGAGGCCTCCTAAAACTTTCTACTGCTACAGCATGGGGTCCCTCCCACAGGAGACAGTCTTCCATTAACTTCTCCAGTGTGGGTCCTTCCCATGTGATACAGTTCCTCACGAACTTCACCTGCATGGGGCCTCCCACGGGGGCAGCTCCTCAGACCCTGCCGCAACGTGGGTCACCCACTGGGAGAACAGTCCTTCAGGTACTGTTGACCCAATCGCGAAAAGACTTATCTACAGAGGAACGCAGATAGAAGGGACTTCTTTATTATGCAGCGCTGGGAAACACGGAGGATAGCTCCTGCAAAGCTTGCTTCGTTGTTAGTTACCATTTTCAAGGTTTTTATACACTTCAGACAAATGAACTACATTTGCCAACAAAAGCATGCATAAAATGTCCATCTCTTAATTTTGCCCTTCACTTTGATAGGTTCCTAAAATTTCCAATATCGTAGTGATTGCTTAAGAAGAGATATCAGTCCCTTTGTTTTAGTAACAGCTCGGGTATCAGCTTAGGTAACCTAACAAATATATATACCAGGGTCTTGTAGCTAAGGCAACAGGTCCTTATCAGGTGTGGTATGTAACTCTTGCAGTTTGATCCTTGTGTGATTTAAATGAATACTTACTTAATCAATAGGTCATTGAGTTATTTGCAAGTGCTTAGGTAACTGATTGAACTATTACTAGGTGATTAACAAGTGCTTAACTAGTTATTGTGATGTTAGGTTGTTAACTAAAATAATCGTGTATCTGTAACCACCAATTGCTCCAGCCTGAGTCCCTCACAGGATCACAAGTCCTGACATGAAAACTGCTCTGACGTGGGCTCCTTCTCCCAATGGGCTCCCAGATCCTGCCAGGAACTCCAACGTGGGCTTCCCAAGGAGTCACAGCCTCCTTCAGACATTGACCCATTCTGACGTGGGCTCCTCCATGGGCTGCGAGTGGATCTCTCCTCCCCAGTGGCCTCCCTGGACAGCAGGGGCACAGCTGCCTCATCGTGGTCCTCACCACAGGTCACAGGGGAGTCTTTCTTTCAGGGCCTAAGCACCCTCCTCCTCCCTCTTCTTCACTGACCTTGGTGTCTGCAGAGAGGTTTTCACATTCTCACTCCCTTCTGCCGCTGCTGCTACCATCTAGCAACCATGCAGCAACTTCTTCCCTTTCTCAAATATGTTATTATATTATTTTTATATATATTGTTATATGTTAAATATATATGTAATATAGTACGTGAAATTATTATGTTATATATATAAATCAAATATATATTATTATGTTATATATAACAAATATGTTATAGATTATTATTATATGTTATAACACAGAGGTGTTACCTCAGTCACTAATTGGCTTGGTCTTGCTCAGCTATGGGTCCATCTTAGGACTGACTGGCATTAGTCCTTTCAGCTACAGGGGAAGCTTCTGGCAGCTCTTTGTTTAAAGAAGCCACCCCGTAACCTCCCACTACTATCAAAATCTGGCCTGGAGAAAACCACTACAAATACAATCTTGTGCTCTACAAAACTTTAAAGGTTGCTAGGTAATGGCCATAGAAAACACATTCCACTCACCGTAATATGGGCAATGCTGTAGAAATCTGAAGTCATGGCAGTAATGTAGTTTCAGTAAAAAAGTAATAGGATTATAATAAAACAGTTACGGGCAGTGACTAGTGAAATCTCTTCTACAGTTTTCATCCACAGAGTATTAAAAAGCTTTGAAAATGTTTTGGAAAACATAACTACTTAGATCATCATAAATCAATAATCCCTGGAGAAAATCTTTGATGAATGTCGGGATGAATAGTACAATGGGTGTGGTGCTTTCAAAGTATTCCTTAGTAATAAAAGTAGTCAGGTAAAAGTCAACACACTTAGGCTGATGTTGCTCCAGTTAAGACAACAGCAATAAAACCGGCATTTGCTTCAACATAGTACAAATTTCTGTTAAAATACAACATTATGGAAGTCATAGTGCTATTCTGAAGAGTACAGTACTTGAAATACGCCATATTTTCTTCTGATATCAATGCAGATACAGTTTCTACTAATGCAATTGATGGAAGTTCATTACCAGCTTCAAATATTCAACCAGAAGATTCTAAAACTGGAAAGTTCAGTCAAACAAGTTATGTTTTTAAGTTTTCTTTACCCACAGTGATGACATATTTTATAGTATTGTTAGGTGTTTAAAGTGTCTGCCTACCACTTGTGGGTGCAGAGACCATAATATCAAAAATCTTGGCACATTTCAGCTTCTGAGTTCAGATTTAATCAAAGATGACTGCCATTCTACTACTCCCTCTGGTGATGGATGTAATGCATCTAAGAACACATGATGCTATTAATCAATACTGTTAGTCACAAGAATAAAAAATACATGGAGTTTTTCTACTTCAAATCAAAGTTCTTTGCTGCAAGAGTCCCCTCCAACAACTGCAACAGGAAGTTCAGTGAATCTTTTGCAGCAATCCTGAACCAGAAGGCTATACATCTTAAATAAATCCATATTATCTCATTTCTAAGAGAGAAAATCACAGTTCTTCAGAAACTGTCATTTGTGAAACACACAGGTACAATCTTTTCTTGTATCTGAACACTAATTCCATTTCTTCTTTCCTAAACATACACTTTTGTCCTAAACTAAGATCTCTGATTTCTGATCTTCATTTGAACATTTCTGTCAGAAATATAATCAAAATTAGTATTAACAAAAAGGTATTGGATAATGTAGGTATATTTTATCATAAGTATAGGTGATACAATTTCCATCCTTTTCTATTCTGAGAATATATTCTCTTCTTAATCAAAACATGTTTGCCTATTTTTCATCTCAGCTTATACCATTGATTATATAATCATATCTATGTCATCTATATAGATGATGATGATTCTTCATATATTCCAGATACATCTTAGGCAAGCAAAGATGAAAAATATGTTTATTTTAATCACTACGATGTTGCACATCATGGAACGAGGATTTGTATGCTACCTTTAGAAGCAGCTATTCTTTGCCAGAAAACAACAAATAAAAATGAAAACTCATACACATGGACTGCTGAACCCTCTAGTCTCATGTGAATTATATCTCCTTGGATCAAAGAGATGAGATAGACTGGAGCTTGACTGGAAATCCATATCTGGCAAAGCACTTCCCAATTAACCTAGAAGGAGATACCCAGTCTGAATAGAACTCTTCATAAATAAGTATCTATCTACAAAGCATTTTCCTGGAATACAAGAAAAAACAGATATGAAATTCCTCAAGAAATAACTACTCATTTTGCTTGTTCATGCTGGCAACATTATTAATTTTGATGCAAGCCAACCATATCGAACGAGCGTCATTTGCATCCTGTATGATGTCTTGGTACCAAAGGCTGTGAAGACAGCAGTTTGTACCAGTGGGAAATACTACTGAAAGTCAGTCAGCTGAAACTTAATAATAAATTTTCACAATAACAATCATGTATGTGTAAGTAATATTCTGGCCATAAACATTAAAATATTTGTAACCAGCTAGTTCAACTAAATATGGTTAGATCACAGAAATGTGTACTGTCTTGTCCTGTGAAAGCCAGCCATTCTAAAACGTAAGCATCCAAAGAATGCAGAGTGCTAAGATTGCTCATAGTTTCAGAAATGTGATTAAAAATGTGATTTACTAACAACTCTTTGATGCCCCAATTCTACTGACTTTCAAGCCTTACTACTTCGATGTGTTTAATATAATTAATTACTGTTGTCAACACATTAGCAACAAAATAGCCCCATACAAGAATCAAGCAAGAGGTTCCATTAACTGTTAGCTTTATGCCCTTCACATTTCCCTAGCTTTACATCTTTTCTCCATTAAGCTTTCTGTCTTTCTGCTTATAAGCTCAGCATATGGACATTTACCCTATGAAACCTATCAGAAGGAAGCAGATGTCACAATTGTGTTTTACCGTAGGCGTGACTGGCCAGACTGCTACAGCCAAAGAACACTCCACAGCTCAGCTCTTCCCGTCTTCCCCTCAACAAGGACATTAATTTGGATTGCTCATCTATTAACTTGCTGATTTTCATAAAGCAGGTAGGAAAGTAATTATCTCTGATATCTTCCCCTATCCACTTTCGAATTGGCCAATAGATTCCAAAGTTAGTGAGAGAATGAGAAAGCAGACATGGAGATAATAATTTAGCATGCCTCATTTCCTTCCCTGCCAAGAAAAACAGAAGATAAATAAGACAGCAGAATGTGTATCAGGATACGCAAGTCTGATCTTGCAAGCATACAATTGACATCTTTTGACTTTATTGGAACTACTTACATGAAGAAAGTGACATTCCTAAATGACAATTGGAAGAAGCAGAGGTTTATTTTCCTGCTTTTTAGAACACAGTACCATTAGAGAAATGACATTGGTTTAAACTTTTCAACCCTATATCCATGACCTGTACCACATGAGTAGTAGGACTATTAAGATTCAGAATGCATGTGAATTCCCAGAATTCTTGTTCCTACAATTCAAAATATAATGTTGCTATAAATTACTGCTCATCTATTTTTGTATTCCAATAAAAAGTGACTGTAGAAACAGTGAACATTCCTATTCTCAAATGGTTGTTACGTATATACCTTTTAACATACTAAATGATTGACTGAGAATAATGAAATGAGTAGATGATATAGAAACATCTTGATGGGTAAAAATCTGGTTTATTTTAGTTGGAAGCTTTTCATGCTAAGTGTAACCAAGGAAACAAGAATAAAGTCTGAGTGTCTAAGTGTTATGGTCTGAAGTTGTGCTTGGAGAAATAAGCTGGATAAGTGCAAATAATACCTGTGTAATGTATTATTAAGATGTTAGATATCTGTGATAATATTATGCAACCTGTTTCTACAATTACAGAAAATTATATCAACATGAGACTTCATTATGACTTCTCATAGTTCTATCGCACTTTAGGAAGCCAGACATATTTTAAATTCTTTTTCATAAGATAACTAGAAAAAAATCTACTTAGATGTTCATCACACAATACAATAGACAATTCTAAAGCAGAAAGCAATGGTAAGTAACCTTTTTTAAGAAATATAGAAAAAAATTACATTAAAATAGAAATTAAATCCAACACTGTATATTTCCTTTTTAGAGGAATGCTTAACAATCTCAGAGTGCAGAAGATGCATGTGATATATGACTCTTAGGCTTTCAAAAAGTAGCCTAAGATTGCCTTCTGCTGAACATATCCAAAAGTTTGGGATATTTGATTGGTCATTTCTTTACGACATTGTCACGATCTAAATGCATTATAACCACATTAGTTCCAAATTTGAAGGACATTAAAAGAATTTTCCCCTTCTGCATATAAACCCCAAGTTTTTTAACAGCTAAACAGTACACAGTGGAGTTCAGCTTTAGTGTGTGGGCAATTTCTCAAAACCTATATTACATGCAAAAGACCTATTTGGGATGGAATCCTTTGGGACAAAAATGATATTTTGTACTAAATGTTCCTCTTCTGTAATAGGGAGAAAAACATGCACAGATTCAAAACATTAACCACTTCTCTGGTCATAGTCCAACATTTCCCTTTAAATTTTCCATTTGCATATTCCCCATTTATGTAGCCTTTCTAAAGGCTCTCTGATGGAAAAATTGTATATGTATATAGATATTTATGTTGTTTTATTTTTATTTTTTATTCAGCTATTTTTTTTCTATTTTCTCATCTATCTGCCACTAAGCAGGAGATGAGATACTGAGAAACTTGATACAAAAATTGAATTTTGTATCAAACAAATTGTAGTGGAAAATAAATGCTCATTTCTCTCTTTTTTTTTTAATCTGATAAAGTAAGAAGATAGCTGAAAGCTAGTATTTCCAAAGGGTAAAAGCATAAACTTTCCTTGTCTGAATCTTGCAGATTCTTGTACTGCGATATGTTATAAACCAGCTGACTTAAAGGATGTGGGAGCTCTGCGTAGTGTTAGGTACTACGCATGAATCCCAAAAATTTATTCAATCTCTTTTTTTTAATTATTTTTTTTTCCACAAGTGACCAGAAAAAGAAGGTATATCTCTTAGCTTATCTGTATCACTCCCAAAAGCTACTGGCATAAAACAACACAGACTAGAATATTCCATTGGCTTTCACAATGGAAACTCTTAGAGCACTAACTGTTCAGCTTCAGATTTTAACTTTGAGGTGTGATGCCTCTCTAGTCTGGCTTCTTGCTCATCTGCACCATCCATATCCCATAGCACCATCCTATGGTGCTTCTTGATCTTCTCTGCCCAGTTTGTACTATTGTCCACCCCTGCCTCACAGCTTTCCCTTCAGCTTTCCCAGGGTATGTGCTATAAAAGCAAAAATAAACTGCCTGATATTAAGAAGCTGATTCTCTGTAGAGGATCCCATGGCTAAATTGTATTACAATCCCTGAGCCTATGGTCACATTCAAGGTCACAAAGGAGGAGGCAGAACTCTTCTTGTTATTTGGGTATGTGGAGGTGACAGAGTTAAGACTCATCTGCCACAGACAGTCAGACACATGATTTTCAAGCATTGTTTGCCTTATTTCTAGAAAGACATGAAAAATATTCCTCTTGTCCAGGAAAAGACAGTCTTTTCTTCACTCACACAGTATGACTCAGCCCAATCAGAACAGCTTTCCTTAGTCCTGAGCATGGCTATCTAGAGACTACTTGAAGTACCGAAAAGAGAGGGCTTTACAAAATACCTATATTCAGCCTCCTCCAGCACACTTGGGCTCTTGCAGCAGGTGTCCAGATCTTGAATTTCAGGGCCTCCCAGATCTGCCTTGTGCTGTGCATGGTCTCTTCCTACAAAGACCACCTCTTATGTAAATCCACATTGAATACAATTTTAAAAATATTTTGTTTGCTCATTCAGGAAGGTTCGCACTGAATTTCACCAATTCCATATTGGAAAAATGCTTCTCAGGAACAGCTTCAGTGAACCAAGATCAATTCTCTTCTGACTACATTACATCACATCCCTTGGGGTCATTATTTTGGAAGACTGAATTTTTTTTGTGAATTATATTAGCCAAAAATCATTTCATTTATGCGCTGCTAGACAAAGGCAAAGCTACCAGGAAAGGTTTAAGAAGGGCAGACTTGTTAGTCTGGTTTCCATTAGATATCATTTTGTCACTAAGTCAAAAGCATTTCTTTTTTTTCTTTTCATGTTCACGTAGCCTGGCTGTAGTCATTACTGAAGATAGCTTGGAAAGGTATGATTTGTTTTGGCAAAAGGGTTTCCAAGCTGACAGAAATCACAGTTAATATATATAGCAGCTGCTGAAGGACAAAATGGCATCTGCTGTGCACCACTCTACCTCTGCGCTTGGTGATGGCTGTCCAGGCTCTAAACAGATGGTTGCTATGCAAATTCAGGACATCTATCAACTCTGGTCTTGGAGCACTTCCAGGAACATCACAGAAGAAATCCTAGGTGGGCAACCAGGTATTAAGCCAGAGGCTTGCAAATGCTGTAACAGATTTCTCCTTTCCACTGTGGGTCTGAAGCAGATTCTCACTTCAGTCTGTATCTTCCTTCAGGTGAAGTGATGCAGGGTATCTCCCCAAGGGACAAGGGTCTTCCCTGGAGGATCCAGGACCCAGACCACTTCAGCACATATATAATAATCAAGGAATTTGGCCTCCTGGGCTTGGATTAGGCACATTCCTATAGGACAGATACACAGATAGCAGAATTACAATGTCATCGTTGAAAAAAGGAGAAGTAATTTAAACTTGATGCAAAACTATGCTTTTACCAACAGCTATTTAGTTCAAACACATGAAAAACAGTGAGATTATAGCTCTCCCTGAAAAGGTTCAACACCCCATCTCTGCTTCAAGGAAAACTCATTAAGCTCCCCACAGAATCCTCCAGGAAAAATAACTGTCACAAAGTTCAATATCGTTACTACTTCGAAGGTTAAAAAGCAAATTCAGGTATTAAAGTCTTTCTTGGGTATGGAAAAGAAAAGGAAAAGGGAAAGGTAGAAGATGAAAGAGATCCATATAGATCTGTCTTTTCTTAGGTTTGGAGTTCCTGTTTAGTCTCTCTCAGATAAACCCAGAATGTTCAAGGGGAATATTACAGTATTTCCTTTGGAGGAGTATTTGTTTTACAGCAATGGAGAAGAAAGCTAGTCAGAAATGTCTGGAAAAGGTTTTATGCCTTAAGCACATACACTTTTACAGCCCTGCTAGGCTGTAAGCCCCTTCACAACAGCTTCTCTCCTTCCCCCTCTGACCAGGTAGGATTGTGCTGCTTAGGCAATAAAATGGCAAAGCTACAGAGACTAGCTCTTTGAACAATAGACCCTCTGTTTAGCAGAGATATACTACTGCAAACCTTTGCCAGAATAACAGAAGACAAAATGGAAAAGCATCATAAAAAATGTTCCTATCGTGCTGAAAGTCTTTTAGTCAATGATTAGCTTAAGTAGCTTGAACAAAAGGAAAGTGAGTATTTTAACGTGGTGTCTTCTTAATTTGGATCCCTAACAACATTTGGGAAAGTAAAAATAAGTAAGGATTTATTCTGACAACTATCAGAATTCTTCTAAAGAAGCCTAGACCTCTGCCAGTGAGGAAAAGAGGTCTCAGTCACAACCTGACATTACCACTGAGAAAATACTTCACCCATTTAGAGATAGTAACCTATTTCTTTGGAATAAAATAAAAAAATTAAAGTGTTTTTAAATGCTCACATTTTTACACTTATTACCTTAACTCAGGGATTTCCATGTATGCTCGTACAGCGAAAGACATAATATGTATGTGCTGCTTCTGTCACAGTATGCACATCACATTTCACACACAGACCACTTTACAATATGCTTCATATTTTAATTAACAGAACTGTCTTCATCTGCCAATTTCCAGAGGAACGTGCCATGTCTTTATAAGAGGAAAAAGTACAAGAGAAACATAATGGTAGCTAGAGACAATCGCTATGGAAGAAAATGAGATTTTAGCACAAATCATTTATATAGATCAAAAGAATTTTTATAGCTTTCTTTCCCTGCATTAGTTTCATGTCAGAGCTTCTAGTAACACATTGAAAAGGGCCATTTGGTAGTGTCATACTTAAAAATGCAGGGATGATTGGATAACTATGGCAAATAGAACTGCATTGGTAGTGATGGGAGTTTAGATTGCTGTTTCTCCTAGTACTCGATAGTACTTGTGAAGCTGGGGGAGTAGATATATTAGCAAGAGTTATGCGTTCTCTTACCTGTCAACCCTGTATGTTTATATTAAAAACCTAGGTGCCATCTGATTATAAAGCACTCTTTTACTACCGAGTTTATAACCCTACATTCAATTGCTCTTCCTTTATGAAATTTATTTTCTTAACTTTTCCAATTTCTTTGTCTTCTCAAGTAATCAAGTTTTCCTTCTGTATTTGCTCTTAACTTTGCTCTTAACTACTTGTTTATCCTAGAGGCTTCTCATTAACGGTTAATCTGCTCCTGAAATCTGTCTTCCCACAGAGGTTTTGTACTTAGCTATGGAATCAAGCAAATAAGATGTGGGGTTCAGTTCAAGTTCAATATGACCAGTGTGATCTGTTTTGGTTTGATCCAAGTGATAATGTTACCAGTAAAGGACTGGCTTATTCATGCTAAGTTTACACATAAACCTGAATCTAAATTCTGATTTAAAGCATTGTAATTTCTTCAGTTTGTCATAGCCCAGCACTAAATCTTTTACATCTTCTACTTCCACATTAGAATGAAAGAGAAGGCACTATTAAAAGCTGTTTCTGCATGTCTCAGCCTGTTTGTTCCTCATCCTATGAGCAGAAGAAAAGAAGTTTTTCTCCTCTATTAATATCAACTGTGAGGCCGACCTTTGCTCAGTTGATTTTAGAGCCAATGGAGAAAAAAAACTTGAGGGGGGAAGGAAGGACAGGTTCACTGTTACATCAAGTCAGAGGGTCAGCTGCCTATGACCCTTTCTCTTCTGTGAGACCTCAGCCCAAGCTTCTGATGAAACTGCTCAAGACGCAAGAAAATCTGTATACTGGAGCTGTGCAAGGTAAGAAAGATGAAATTGCAGAGGTAAGACTACTGAGATGAAGACAGTAGTAGATCAAAGACTGAAGGGAAAAGACATCTATATGAGAGGTCCTACAACAAAAAACAGAACTCACAGAAACTCAGTAACCTTGAGAACCATCTCATTCCAGAGAGCCGTAGAAGCCTATTCCTCCCCACCTGGCTAAAAGCAGCCAAATTGCCTTGTCAGAAGGTACGTTTCAGGTGTCTAAGAAGGAGGGGTGAGCATAGTAATGCTTAGCACAGTTGCTCATTGGTTATTACTGTTTACTGTGTCTGTATCAGGAAGTTTTTACACTTTTAAGATTTTTATATGCTACTAGCAGACTCTCTGCACTCAGTAAAAGCAATCTAGACAGGAAGCATAAGAGTAACTTAAAGAACTCTGCTCTTTCTTTGTGTACAACAAGTTCAAAGGTATTTTTAAAGGTATTTATCCTGTCTTTTCTGTCTGCAGAGGACTGAGATCAGTCAGGAACCGCTAATAATAGGTTGACAACTCAGTATTCAGCACAATTGCCAGATTATAAACTAAAATCTGTATGACTGCAGATGCAAAAGCAGCAAATTTTACCTAACAAACTGAGGTACAAATTTTGCACACTAGGATTTAGAAAACAGTGTGACTATATTAAAAAAAAAAAAAAAAAAAGAACAAGGTAGTCAAACAGGAAGAACTTCTTAACAATGGCTCCTACTGAGAAACTGTATCTCTCACTCATCTGTCAGAGTTCATTCAGTCATCACTTTTTCTCCCAGCATACAATCTTGATGGGGGGTCTATTGTGGGACCCATTCTGTTTAAAATCTTTCTCAAGGGGCCTGGAGGAGGTGGTAGAGTGTATTTACAGCAAGTTTGCAGATGACTCCCAAACAGGAGAGTTCATATACTATACAGAGGACTTCCTTTCAGAGGGGCTTAGACTGGTTGGAGGAATTGGCCAACAAGAACTTCATGAATTAAAGTAGGCAAAATGGAAGATCCTCCATCTGCATAAGAAAAGCCTCTGGCAATGGTACAGGTTGGGAATTGACTGAATGGGGAGCTGCTTTGCAGAAAAGACTTTGAAAAGCTGGTCTTATACTAAGCTGAGCATAAGCCAGTAGCATATCTGGGCAGCAGACAGACAGCTGCCATAAACCTGGTTAGGGGCTGGAGCTCTTGCCCCTTCAAGGAGAGACTGAGAGACCAGGACTTATTCAGCTGATAGAGGAGACTGTTTTAGGGAGACCTAATAGCCATTTATCTGACCCTACAGTCAAAGCACCTAAGGCTAAAGAAGAGAAAGTCAGAAAGGATGTAAAGGAAAAATATCCAAGAACAGGTTGTCCAGCAAGCTTGTGTAATCTACATCTTTTGAGGTTTCCAAGACCCATGTAGAGACAGTCATGAGCTGCCTGGTTTTATCCTGCTTTCAGAGTAGGTCAGACTTGTGGCCTCTTGAGGGACCTTCCCACCTGAGTAATTCTATACACTATTCAGGGCAAACGGTCCCTTTGCTGACCTAGCTCTCTGAAGGAAATATTCATCCTTCTCACCATCATATCCCACCACCCATTGGTGGATTGGTTTCAAACAATTTGTGATCAGTCAGGTTTGTTTAAGAAAGGAATAAAAGAATCAAGCTGGATTTTGTTCAAAAAAGCTCAGGTCTGTAATCGAGGCCTTGATACTTCTAGGCAATGTGTTACAACATCACCATTTTATTTTAGACAGTCACAATGATATTTTTAACAAATTTATATGCTTTGAAAAGTAGTTTAAATTATGATGAATTACTATATTTTTTGAAGGAAAGTAAAAATTATCCCTACCAACTAAAACTTACAGAACTTTATAAAGTTCCTATGGAAATTTATACCTGTGAGCCAGGTATGGTAGAAGCAATGTTTGTACTGCATATGTAGACATCCTGCAGATTAAATATGTATATATATATTTGTATATACATATGTGTGTGTGTATATATATATATATATATACACTTAATGTATAGCAAGAAGACAATGAGTTGATACATTGTTGTATGGAATCGCAATTCCTCTGCTATTGAGATCTTTCCAAATAGGCTCCTGTACTTGCTTTTATAGCAGTTGTCTCACATAATCAGGATAAAGAGGATATATAGAGGAATACAAACTGGACACGTCTCAGAGATTTTTATCTTTGGGTGGAGAGAAAACTTTACTTCAAGAGGCATGAAATTAAAATAATCTGTAAAGCCTCTACAGAAAGCGTGGACCTGTAATCTATCTCAGAGCTAAAATGGAAACCAAGGAGCCCAGGGCTGTCTGGAAGCTGCAAGTCTGGGAGTACTTCCAAGTTGTAGTCTTCTTCATAGATAGGAAACAGAAAAAGTAGTCTGTGATAAAAATCAAAACATACACAAAACACTTACAAGGTTATACTTGCAGTAACTGTGCTTCCATCATAGTTTGATGGAAGGGGAACTGAAGCAATCCATGCCAAATAAGATACAGGACAAATCAAGGATTTTAAATCAGCCTTCTTAGAGTTTACACTGACAGTGAAAAAGCCTTATTTGTATCAATGTCCAAAGGTCACTGATTTGACTGTGCAGACTCAGTCTGCACTGTGGTTTAAAGTTGCCCATTATATTATGCCTCTACTTTCTATTTCATCTCCTTGTCTTTTTTCACCTGTATTACATAATTTCAGGTTGTTCCTCCAAGTCATTCCCTGCCTCTATTGAAAATCTTTCAAAAGAACTTAGTAAAATCCTTCATATTTCAGCATCAATCACTAAACCTCCCAATTTTTATACCTATTTTTGAACCATGACTGCTTCCAGTCACTGGATCTCTATCCTCATGAAAACCACTGACAAGCTTATAATTGATTATATAATAAAGTGAACATGCAGGATCAGGGACTTGATCTTCAAAGGCAGCAATTCTGTCCCAGCAAAATTTTTCTTTCAGAAATGCCAGCAGCTAGTCCACTTCACTATTTTTAAGACTGTATTTTTCAGTTTCTCACTTCTAAACCAAATTCATGGTCCCTTCTGGCTGATGGCTTAGATTCTACATATATTATCTCATTATTCTGCTCCTTCTCCTTTATTTTGTAAATTTTTTTTCATTTATGTTTACTTCATGGAGTAGCGTCACAGCATCGTAGAATCATAGAGTAGTAGGGGTTGGAAGGGACCTTTAGAGAACATTTAGTCCAATCCCCCTGTAGAAGCAAGTCCACTTAGATCAGGTCACATAGGAACATGTCCAGGCAGAAGACCTCCAAGGAAATCTTTCAAGACCCACCTGGACATGACAACTTCATGTATATGTAAAAGTTATTCTTACTGTGTTCAAACATAGCCCATTCTCTTTCATCTTTTTCCTCAAATGCTCTTCTTTTTATTCTAAATTAAGGATAAAATGACGTATTCATTTTTACTTCTTTCAAATTGGCACATTTTAATTGATCTGCAAAAGATGTCAGAGTGTGTTCAAGCTGAACAATAGAGCACTTTGATCAGATGCCCATGTCATCTGTTACAATGTTTCCTAAGCAGAAAACTAAGAACAGTAAAAGTAAGAACAGCTTCATTGTTTAGCTTGAAAACAAAATTTTCTACTTTTTTAACCACTTCAGATTGAACAGTTTCTGTTTTGACAATTTATCTGCTCAGCATCTGCCAGATTCTACTTCATTTTCAGAAGTCCCTGAAAGGCAGTATTACTTCTCAAAGTGTAGAATTTAAGGGATTTTTTTTTCCTGTTTTTCAGATTTCCCATTAAAATTACCTTTTGGAAAAATACAAACATAAATCTGCCAGAAGGCAGAACAGAAGATATTTTAAGTCTGCTTTTTATGTCACTTCTGTAATCATGTGAAATCCATGGGGGCAAAGGACAGTGCAAAAAGAAACACACACATAATATAGTCTTGAAATTGTTGCTAAATACATAAATAAAATGTTTTGTCCAGTGTTAAGATGAAAAATAACTCTTAAACTATGCAACACCTGAAAAAAATCAGCTGTCCTTGTCAAAAAATATAGAAAACTTATATACCATGAAAGTTAATTTGACTGTAAACTTGAAATTTAGAAAATTACACTGTAACTTTGTTGGTGAGGGATCTCAGAGGAATTCTTCCACCTACAGGGTCTGTGTATACATTTTTTCAGTAATGCAAATTAGTTAGAAGATTAGCATAGATTCAGGTAAAGAAAGGTACCTGAGGCAGGATTTTATGTACCTGTGAACTGTCTGATGATAGTCAATCACCTTAGTCGGGGCTGTAACAGGTATAACAGCTACATTGCTCTAAGCATCCATGTGGGCAGTATAAGCTATTCTTAAAGATTATATCAACTACAAGAGCACCCTGCAAGTGAGAGACCATATAAACATCAATTAATATATTCAAGACACAAAGTAGATTTTAGAAAGCAAATAAACAAAGAAAAGCCTCCCACTACCACAACCTTCATGAGCTAAATTGTGAAGGTGGCTGTTCTAGCTGCTCATTGCTGAGGTAACCAGATAATTAAAAGGTTATAATTGCACAGTTGCCAAGTGTACTTGGCACGTGACCATCTCAAGAAGACTGTAAATCAGCAGTCTTCACTGAGTACAAGGTGACGACTGACAGATCTGTTTGCCAATGCTATTTCTGAGATACTATGGTGTTGAAATTAAATCACTCTTAAGAGTTACAAGTTTTGATTGATTCTTTTCTCTGTTCAAGACCAATCCGAACAGTAACCAAGTGAAAAATGGTGATTAACGAAACACACCACTTGACACAGAATGTGATTAGCTGTTAGGTAGCAAAGCAGCCTTTTACTGGCTGACAAAACTAAAGTTGATGCTACTATGAGAAGAGGAAGATATGTATTTCTGCTACCCTCCTTCCATTCTGTTGGAGAACAGCACAGAGTAACTCTTGGGCTTTTAATCATTGCTATAAGTCACAATTTAGGAATCATAGAATTTGTCAACTATAGATTTAAAATGACATTCCCAATAGGAGGGTCTACATGTACATGTAAAACACTAATGAACTGCTAAATTAGGAATTACTAAAAAACCTCACAGTATGGATTTCGCTAGACTCTTGGGAAACCTACATTTGGATATCCTACAATTGTCTGACAATGTAATGTATTGAAAAAAACTTCACCTTCACAAATGTATAAATTTAGTGCTCTAACTTGGATGATTTTGGAATAAAAGAAGAGCTATCCTGAAGTATTGCAATGTATAGCGTGTACACATATATGCATGTATATATATATATATATATACATATTTATGTATATATACACAGCTTTTCCAAATTTTAACTGCAGAAGCTTTTCAGTTCAAGAAAACTAGAAGACTTTAGCAGATGCTCTACTACAATATCCCATCCATGCTCATAGCTGTTAAAGATGAACAAAATTTGCATACTATTCGCACAAAACTCCAGACAGAATATTTGTAATTCAGATTTGGTTTACAATGTATTCATTTACATTTTATAATGATTTTAGCAGACAAAAAAAGCAAAAAATTAAATAGCTTTTTTTCCCCAGTTACCAGAAAGTAAAAGAAACAGATTCAATGCACTGGTAGTAAGAGCACAACTTCATTTTTTAACATCACCATCAACAATAAGAAATAGAACCAGCCAGATTAAGCATTTATTTTGCCCTAGGCACCTCATGAAATGCAGGTCCCCTGAGCACCACCCTCCTCTTGAAAACTGGCATCTGAAATTCTAATGAAATCCCAGCTGAATAAGGGACTCATCCTTTTTCCTCCAAACACAGTAACTCGATATTCATTCCTTCATGCATGCACCTAAAACCCTATTAAAGTTAATGGGAGTTACCTGCACACCTAAGGGGGAATAGCCCCATAAATATTCTTCAAGGGCACATAGAGTGTAAAAGAAAAGTCTTCACAAGTGGATTATTTTTTTTCTAATGATGTAAAAATGTTGCAATTTGGGAATAAGTTTTAAATAGGAAGAAAGAGCTATGAGAGGAATTTCCCACCTGTCTTGAAATTACAATAGCTGCTTCTTTCAAAACTGGAGATAATAGCAAGTCAGCAGATTGGTTATATCTCTCTGCTATTGAGAATAACTTAAGCAAACTTCTTCAAAGACAATGCTGCATATATAAAAATTGATGAGTTTGACTAATCTTTTAAATCCCCACCCTCAATACATTTTCTTTCTTTTTCCAGAAAACAGGATAGCATATTTAAAATTAAAATTCAAAGTGTTCTGAGCACATTTTCAGTTTTAACTACAGTTTAGATAAATGGTTATTACATCTGTTCCATCAAAAGGCAAAAAGCACAGGCAGATATAGCTGGATTCCTAGATTTGCTGTCATTTGTTGAGTTCCATGAATGCACACAATAAAAATATAAATCTAATTCTGGGGAAGAGGAATGGCATTTTATTTTTCACAGAACTGTAGAAACTAGCTCCACAGACAACACATTTGTAAATTTAACAATGTCTCACTAAATCAGTGGCTGTGTTACCTCTATTTCCACATTGGGGAAATAGCTAGTGTTCAAAGTTAGAGCTTATCATATCTGTCAGCCTGGCCCAGGGCATTACCCAGCATGACACAACAATGACTGCACTCTTACCTATTTTGTGTACATGAGAGCTTCAAAAATCCAAGCTGTCTGCTGCAAGGGTAGGGAGAAATTACATGGCAGCAGAAAGGGGAAAAATCTCTCACACTGGCAATAAATAATAGCACCGCTCTTTACAGTCTCATCAAGAAAAAGAAAAAGAAAAAGGAAAAGGAAAAGGAAAAGGAAAAGGAAAAGGAAAAGGAAAAGGAAAAGGAAAAGGAAAAGGAAANAAGAAAAAAAAAAATAAAAAAAAAAAGAAAAAAAAAAACAAAAAGAAAAAGAAAAAGAAAAAGAAAAAGAAAAAGAAAAAGAAAAAGAAAAAGAAAAAGAAAAAGAAGAAAAAGAAAAAGAACCACTTTGTATTTCTGTGTTCTGTCATAACACAGCTTTGGAAATAAGGGAAAGTATCTCTGGGAGATTTTCACATACAGAATGCTTGGTATAGCAAAAAACATGTCCATGTGAATTCTAGTGCATTTACTTTCCATGTGTACACTACTCTCTACAGACCACAGGCAAACAATTATTTTTCCAAAGCCATGTAATTTCTCTAAATTGCCACAGATATTTTTCCGTTCTACAAGTAGAAAAAGGGACACCTTTGTTAAAAACATATATCCCAAAAGTTGCATCTCGACTTTAGCCTATAAGTCTGCTAGAACTTGGAAACTGAAGGGCTGTTAAAATGCTGGCACGCAATGAGTTTTTCTCCTAATTTAATTCCTTTGAAATGGTCAAGACATTTTTTTGCTGAAATTGTCCCAAAATACCCAGCCAAAGTGTATATGCAATGTGGAAAAATATCCACATCAGTAGGCAAAGCTAGGTAGCAGAAAATAAGGAGCTATAATGAAAACACTCTGGCAAACTTAGTCTTTTGGCAGCACTACCAACCAAGAGCTGAATGTGTGACAATTACTATACAGAGTCCTTCTTCACTGCACCTTCTATTTTACACTCAATTTAGCTCTTATATTCACTCTAGCTTCTTCTTTTGTTTCCAGATTTTTGGTGACAAATTCTCTGCAACATCTGAGCACACTTACGGCTGACCCAAGATTCTCACATCACCAAATCTGTTTGAGACTCTGGGGCGAGAGAGCAGTCAAAAAGTATTATAAAGTCAGGCATGGAGAATTGTCATGCCCAGGTGTTTGCTACTGGTAATAAATCACAGAATGGCAGGGGCTGGAAGGGACCTCTAGAGATTATCTAGTCCAATTCACCATTGCTTCTTCACCTTTACTGAAAAGTGCGCTGGCGTAAAAGCAGAGTATCTGACACTCTCAGAAATTGTTGAGACTGCATTTCCACCAAAAGTGTTTTATCCAGAGATTGCACAAATTCTTATAATAAGCTGGGCCCCAAGCTTTCTATGCAAGTGACCTATCATTTGTTTCACCAACTTTGGAGAAGTACCCTTGTGTATCAAAAAATGCAGCAGCTAACCATAGATGAAACCAAGTGCTATTATATGAGAAGGAGAATGCAACACAGATCTGAGAAATGAATAAACCGTTTCTCAGTCCCTACTTTCCTTCACTAGACACAACATTCTTCCTAATGCTTTTTGGAAGTACCTAGTTCAAATGAGCAATTGAGTCAGAGTAATGATCTGACCTTTTCCAAGTATTATCTTACATGAAACACAATAGCTTTATGACAAAGCGCATATAATTATTCAAATTGGGGAGGAATTTTCTGCTAATGGAAAGCAAGCTGCCATTTTCCACACCGAGCAGCACCGTTCCAGAGATGTTGAGCCCTGGAGCTTCCTCTAAGCCTTCAGTATCAAAAACTCTACCACAGAACTCCAAATAACTGAGTTCTGATAACTGAGAGGTATTTAACTGAAACCTAAATCTATTAAATACAAATTGTTTTAAAGTAACATTAAGGATTTGATTAAAATCTATAATACCACTTTCTTCCTTTCCTAGGGAAAGGGAGAAAGAGATAAAAAGAGGATAAAAATAAAAGCTCCCAAAATGCAGAAAAATAAATCTGTAGTCACATCTAAGATCTGGATTTTTAACTATTCATAACAAAGATAATAACATTTAAAATATAGTATGCTGATTGTTTTGACTAAAAGAATTTACCCAGACACTAGCAGGTTGTGCCAGCTTTTAAGTGATTAACTTTGAAATATCAGATAAGAACTGGAAACTACTAAACCTTTAACTACAGAAAAATCAACATCTACTGCTTTCATTTATGCTACAGTCTTTTGCAGTGTCTGTAAAATACTGCATGTCTTTCATCAGCTGTTTACAATTTTTACTTTTTCTTTTCATTAAAAGGAAGGAGAGCAAAGTAACAAAGGGAAATGAAATGTAATGCAAACAGACACAAAAACTATGTTTGAAATAAAAATGGATGTAGTTGCTGCATTTGTTAATAATATCCCAGGGAGCTACTTTAAATGTGAATTTCAAAGGAAAAGACATGCAGTGTTTGGGAAGGAGGAATATTGCTTTTGATGAAGTCATCTTTCCTTTTTTGAAATACCTTTTACTTGCCTAATGCTTTGCATTAGAAACATAGGACCTGACTAAATTTAAGAATTCCATGGTGACTGGAGACTTACAGCAATGACATCAAAGGAACTAATAAGCATATGCATGCTTTTAGAGATAATTAATTGGTATTTCTGCTATTATCCTCAAATATTCTGTTCTTATAATACTTTTAGTTGCAGTTTGAGCTAGTAGGACTTTCTCACACTCCAAAATTCAAGAGACATTTCCACTTAAGTGGATATTAAGCTGGCAGTGACAACAAATCCAATAATCTTTTAGTATAAATTCCCAATATTTGTTTCACAAGCAAATAATCATAAAGCGAGGCAATTACTCTTCAATTCAAGAAACATATAAACATGTAGTAAAGGTGAAAATTTATAATCTATAGGGTTAAAATGGATAAACATCCAAGACAAGTATAATCAAAACTGACTTTAACAGAAACAAAGCTGAACATTTGTGAAGACACAGGAATTTTACTAAGATGAGGAAGACTGGAGGCTATTGGGAGGATTGTTGACTCTTTCTAGCTAGCACTCACTTACACTAGTAGCTAGCTTTGTATATAAAAGAAAGCTAAATAACTGCCGCTCAACTACAGATTTAATAGAGAGACTGGCTAATTCAAAATCCGACAAAGAAATCAGAGAATAGTAGATCTAACTTGCCAAGTATTTCTAAGATGATGACACTCAGCAGGCTTATGCTACATTTATAGCTCATTTATGTTGTAGCTCAAAAAATAACATAAACAATATAATATTCAGGAAAATATTGCAATGGAAACAATAAAAATCTTTAGAGCCAAGTAAGCCACTAGGTTGGTAGTTGTGTTAAAACAAAAGATTGTTATGTATCATTTTATACTCTGGAGAGGTAAAACATCTCACCTGTCAACAGCCCGACCAGGATGGCCCTACCCATTTTGTTTGTTTACACCATTGTATAATAAATGCTTTGTTTATCTTCCTCTAAAAACAGTCAAGAGTGGAAAAATGGTGCAGTTTGGTGATGCACTATTTCACACAGAGCACTGAATTCCCCTAAGTCACACTGAAGTTCAGTAGGAGGCAGGAAGGTCAGCACTGGTCAGAAGTAGGTCATTTATTTATTAGAAAGATATTGTAAAATATCCATGGTTTCCAACTTGTTGTGGTTTTTTGAAAATAATTTCACTCAGACTTTTAAGAAGCTTTTTAAAATTTCTTTCTCCTAATTTTTTTTTTTTTGTTAACAAAAAAGAAGTGTCTTTTTTGTTTGGAGGAAGCCTGTTTTTCTTTCTCTAAATCCTCTTCTCTCCAACAAGGGCAAAAAAACCCCATGATAATGTGCAGAATTATCAACAGTAGGGGACTGAAAAGGGACAGAAAGAATAGTACTTTAATTTTACCCACTGGCATAAAACACAATTTTTTAAATAAACTCCAAAAAAGGGCCATTTTCTCCATTAACACAGTCATTAAAATTTTCAGTACTGCAAAAAGCTATTTTCAAGTAAAAACATTTGACATTTTTCACCGCAGAAAAATGTATCACCAATGAATACGAACATATAATTTTCCCAGGAAGGCCAAAACTACAGATATTACACAGAAAGCTTAATTGCTCAGTTTTAAAAAAAAAATCTTTTCAACCTAGTTTAAAACCAGTAAGTTTTTCACTAAGCCTTTAGTCAATTTCTGCTCAAAACAAACTGAGTGAAACCATGGCATCAGCAAAGCTGTGAACTAGGACTATACCAAGATTGAGAAAAGACATTGTAAAAAGGTAAAAACGTACTAGCAGACCCAGAAATTAACATCTTTCTTATGTGTCTTATCAGGTTCTATCACTAAAATAAATTGTTCACAAGTCTGATAGTTTTTAAAATAGCTCTATTTTCAATTACTGAATGTCTTGAAATCACTGTAGCATGTGTAGGATGCTGCATTCATCAGCTTTGTAAGTATAAACAAATTGCTCAGTTTTATAGATTGAGCCTCACTAAATTAGAAAAGACCATTCATATGTTTCAAGACAAGTGCATTTTTTTTACGAAATAAAGATGAGAATGATCAGCTCTGAGCATTGAGAAGGGCTGCATCATTCCGTAGAGTACAGAGACACTCTGCAGATCATGCTCTAGTCCAGAAACATTGTCATTGCATCATCACACATTGTATTTCGCATTGACAGCAAAGCATGCAAGATGGAAAGCACAAGATACCTGGGGAAGGTTGAGTTTCTAACATACTGCAACCTTCTGCTGTGTAGATTTACCCATTAGAGGAATCTCTGTGGCTTGAGGCACTGTCTTCACAACAAGCCTCCACCTGCCTCACAGCACATATTGCTTCTGCTAAAATCTACTCCTCATGATGATTCCTGCCACACTGTCCAAGACAGCCTAGACCACTGACTCAAAGGCAGGCTCCTTCCCTAACCTTGGTGGCTGACATTCCTCCCCTTTTCCCTCTTTCCCCACTTTAACACTTCACCTTGGACTCCCTTGTTCCCAGGCAGCCATAGGCAGCACCTTCACTTTGATCACCCAGGCAGCTGAGGGACTCCTGGCTCTCCTTCCACATGGTCATATGCAGATTCCCTGACAACTACTTTACCTGACCTCTGGAGCTGTGGGATCACTTTGTTTTCACCCTCCTCACTGACATTGCAGACCTTCCACTTCATGGCTTAAACATCATGGGTCAACAAGACAGCAGCACTGGGATTTATCCTCCCAGCTCAGCTCTAACAATTTTGAGGAGAAGCAGTAGAAGATGAGTTTCCAGCACAGACACAGACTCTGATGAATGGAGGCCCACTTCTCCCTTGGCAGTCCCAGCCAAGTTCCAAACTTTCTGCCCAGTACCTCTGTCCATTCTCAACAGAGACTGTTTATCTCCACGTCTCCTTCATAGTAAGGAGAGAGGCAAGGCCAGAGCCAGTGGGCATTCACAGCCTTTGAGCTCAGCAGGGCTGGCACAGCACCCAGATACCGCTTCTCAAAGGGCAGCGGAATTCGCTGCCCTCCTGTGGTAGTTTGACCCTGGCTAGATGCCATGCACCCACCACGCCACTTGATCACCCACCTCCTCAGCAAGCCAGAGGAGGGGAGAAAATAAGATGAATGTCTTGTGGGTTAAGATAAAAGCAGTTTAATATAGAGATAGCAAAGCCGCGCACGCGAGAAGCAAAGCGAAGCAGATAAAGCTGATACTCTCTACTTCCCATCAGCAGCGATGTCCGGCCACCTCCCGAGAAGCAG
>WBNH01012391.1:0-33822 GCA_013401255.1 Urocolius indicus | reverse complement strand
AAACTATAGATCTTTGTTCTTTGAAATTTACCTGCTGTGTGATCGTGAGGTTTTGCTGTGGCAAGTAATGGTGCAGATAGGAAAATGAGACTTTTAAACATTCCTGAAACAGTGCAGCCTGTCATAAAATAGAAGTTAACATTACTTATAACAGAATGAAAATCATAGAATCATAGAATCACAGAATGGTAGGGGTTGGAAGGGACCTTTAGAGATTCTCTAGTCCAACCCCCACAGGAATGTGTCCAGGCAGGTTTTGAAAACCTCCAAAGAAGGGGACTCCACATCCTCTCTGGGCAGCCTCTTCCAGGGCTCCCTCACCCTCACAGTAAAATAGTTTACTGCAGATGCTATTTATGAATGTCACCAGTTGAGATTTTCAAGACTGAAGTCCCTTCTGAATCTTAGTGTCAAAGCTGACAAACGTGTATCTTGTTCTTCCTGTATGTATGTATGGCGCTTGTCAGAGGAGTGACTTGTGTTTAATGAAGTTAATCTAGACTTCATAAAGATGTGATACTGATCTATCAGGGGGAACCTTCTTTCTCTTGAGATGAAATACCACATCTCCAAAGCTATGATAATTCCAAGATCTGAGGTGGTTAATTTTTGTTTGGTGGTGGAGAGTGAAAGAGGGAGAGAGAAAGGACTCTAAGGTCAGAAGGACAAGAGTTCCTACATCTTTTCACTGTCATGGTAGCAAATCTATCAGCAAATCTGGATGAGTCTTATGGAAGCCAGATCATAGTTAAATTTCACAAGCTTTCTTTGTTTTAGAATTATAAAGATTCTTGCAAGACTAACTTAATACACATACAGACAGTTCCTGCAGATGTGTGCAGTCATGACATTTGTGAGAAGAAAAAAACTGCAGAAAACATTTTTGTCTGTTTGATTTTGCTTGAAGCAATTCTCGTGTAAAACCTGAAGACCAAAATTGACCAAATTTTTTTCCTTTTCCTTACTTACCAGATGCCTCATAGGTGGAAAAGCTATCTTTGTAGGATTTGATAGTCTTAGAAGTAGAAAAGAATATATCACTTGTCAGCAGTGATGGGCAACCACTAGTCCTGTGACAAATGATATGACAGCTGATAGGAGCTACTGACTTGACAATGATTTCAAACTAATGACATGTGTGAAAAGTATCCATGTTACCAATTTCCAGCCTCTCATGTTCTGACTTGTGGATCTCTTAGAACTGATTTAAATGGAAATAGGATTCATATTTTACAATCTATCAGTAAGTCCATCATATTTTTAGAGAAGGATATAGTTTCTAAGAGGCATTCACTGACGTAGGATTATACTGATTTTCTTAGCTGGCAGTTACAGAGACAGTATTATGGTGAGCGGAACAAGATGCCATCATTCCCTAGCCATAAAATTGGAAAGGATATGAATTATACTGGCTTTAAATAGATTGAATTTTTATGTGAAGTAAGTTGGAGCTTTCTTTATAGAATAATTTTTCTGCAGTAAGTCAACCAGTTGCCTGTACTCTGTTTTGAGGCTGGAGCATTAGTATAAGTGACTGGACATCATACTGGGAAAATGTGTTGTCTTGTGTCTTTCACAAGATAGGTTCCATTTTTACATTTTTCACTTTGTAATTTGCTTCCAAATCCCATTGTATTTCTAGAAATAATGTTATGTTGTTGTATGGAAAGATGGAGGGTCTTGATTTTAGGTTCATTGTCAATCTGTAAAGAAAATAGTAATGAAAAAATGGTTGTTATTGTGTTCATACTCAGAACAAAGTGTATAGGAAAAGAGAGAAAGCTTGTCAGAATTCTAAAACTACAAGGACAGTAGTTCGTTGTAGCTGTGTAGTTATAATAGCAGATACACTTTATTTTAGTATATATAAATGCCTTTTAGTTAAATAACTCAAGAAAATTGCTATCTCGGCTACAAAAGAGAAATTAACTTTGTTTGATCAAATAGCTGACCTTGTGGCTCAGCAACCAAACTTGAATGTGTGCGGAGGCATTTTGATTTCATTTTAGAAGTAAGTCAAGGAGTTTTTTTCTACATTGTTCTGAATGATGATTTAAAAAAAAAAAACCTTTTGGATTTCGCAAATCCTATTTGAAGTTTGAAGTGAGTTGAAGGGAAGTTGGTAGCCAATTAAAAGTGAAATGACTGTTTGCTGCATAGAGCAGAATGGTTGTCTGTATTATAAAATAAAAATCAAGCTCGACTTGAGCAACATCAAGAATATTAGAAATGTTAGACTTTTGATCCTGGATGTCTAAAGAGTTCTCTTTGGTATTTAATGAAACCTTTTAGTGTGTTTTATTGTGTGATTAATTCTCATGTCGTTGATGAATATGAAGACTATTATTTTCCTTTTATCACTTAGCAATTGAGTTTTGTTCGTAATTTACTGCTCCACCTCTTATGGGCAAATAGATCAAGGGAAACTTCCATTAATCTTATTCTTTTGGCTGCAGTCTACTTTGTACAGAGTGAATACCTATCAGTGGAGGCAGTGCATTAAAAAGAACGATGATAAAGAAAATTTAATTTGCTCAATAGCTTGGTTGCAAAATGTGTTTGGATGGTGAAAAAATAAGTTCTGTATTACAAGTTAACACTGAAAAATTTGACAGATAAATAATTACAAGGTGACTGGTAATATGTATAATTTTGATTCTGCTACTTAATTTGCTATTTCACATCTCTTCAGTTTCTGTTTAATAAACAAGAGTGGCTTGATCTTGTTTAGTAAGCAGGTTCTGCCCTGTTTGGATGTCATCATAAATGAGGATTAACTTCATCTAATTCTTTGGATAAACAGAGGTCTTCTAGTGACTTAGATCTAAATAACAAAACTAGATGTTACTGCCTAGTGCAGTAATGATTTTTAAAGTGTTCACCCACTACCTAGTATAGAGGAATCTTAAGTCTATAGGCTTGATTTTAATTACCAACTTTGAAGCTTTCTATGGTCATAAATGTCAGCTTTCCCATTTTCCAGCATATTTAAGAAATTAAACTATTTAAATAGTGTTTCTGGGTTGATTTACTTGCTTGCTTTGTTTAAAGAGTATTTGCTGTACATTTGAAATCCAAAATACATTTTCATGGCTTTTTGGTAAACAGCATCTAGTTAAATAAGGTTGAACATAATATATAGGTTCAATTAAGAACATGTATATTTAGCTGATATTAATGTTAAGTCTCTAGCTTCTAATAATTGAAGCAGTCTCAGCCACAGTTGGTGGCTCACCCAGGGCATAAGTAAAATTTAAGCAGAAATAAAATGTTATATACATGCTATTTTATCGCCAAAACTCAAAAATGAAGGTTAATGAGTTGAAAGCAAGTTTCATTTAAATACAGGAATTTTAAGCTTAAGGCTTTGACTCACTGGAGTGATGAACTTCGTCTCAGCCCCTTAAGCCAGCTTGCTTTCCTTTGTCCATGGAAAAAGAATTGATTGTGTGTATTTCTTTGAAATTACAGTGAAGGATGAAGTTCAGCATAGCTGATCTTACAGGTGTACCCAGATTTAAAGTTGAACTGATTAGTTTATACTTAACAAAGTCGTTCACATTCTTAGTCTTGTGCTGTAGGAAGTCAGTGCTGGGAGAAAAGAGAAGGCAACAATTGTCACTCTTTTTGCAATGCAGCCACAGTATCTTTCTCTGTTATTTATCCCAGGAGGTAGATTAAGCAATAATGTATTAAATATTATTTTTCCCTTTTGACAAATTCTGAAGCAAAAACTAGTAAAACAGGAGAAGATTCAAGCTAAGCTTCTCCCAGTTACTTTCTCAAGTTTTGTCATTAAATAAGTAAACTTTAGGTGAATTGGTTGATTGTTTTCAACATGACTTTGTAGGGAGCTAACATCTTTTGAATTTTACTTTCCTTTATCAAGAGATCTGTGTTGGATCAAGTAAAATTTCATACTGTTCATACTCAAGCAACACACTGGAACTATTCATGCCATTTTCTAGTGCTTGGACAAGTGGGGAGTTATGTTCGTCTTGTGGAAAAATGTGTGTAAAGGTGTCAAGGTGTGTCAAGGTGCAATGTGGGGTTTGGGCAATAGTTAGTGATCTGTCTGCAGATAGAAAACAGTTACTTAAAAAACAATTTAAGTCATATCCAAAGTATGGATGAGGTGTGATCAGGGCTAACTTGGTATAGTTAGGTGTACTTTGAAAAGAAAGTTTGAGTAGGTTTCGGAGAGCTGGAAGTGCTTCAGTGGCTTAAGATACAGTATGTAAGAGATGTTTTTTCTTCCTGATAGGGGAAAGGAAATGAAATCTGATGGTTAAATCCTAGCTGCTTTTTCTAGTGTTTTGATACAGCAATCATGATTGGCTCTTTAGTCATGACAGAGGGAACAATAATGACGAATACATCTCTTTAAGTCTTGGATTTAAGCAGAAGTAGTACTTACATTTGACGTGTAGTCACAGATTGATCAAGAGCCTAGACAGCAGGTGAAGAGTAATGCTATATCTAGGAGGTGTTCTGTCTTGATGTCTTGTTTCTGAAAGGATGATATATTTTACCTTGTGTGAAGATTCCCCTTTTCCTAAAATAACTTTTTTTTCCCTGCTGCTTTAACGTAGATATTAATAATTGTGAAGAGTTACCTTTTTTTTCATGTGAATGTAGACGCTACTGACTTCTACTTGAAGCTCGGAAGAGGAAGCGGGGAATAAAAGCCACAGACTATTGATGCACAGTGTAATTCTGATTATTTCCTATTGCTGTACAGATAAGAGAACAAGTAAATATGAGACCATATATTATCTTGATTATGAATCGGTGTGCAGATTGAACCATATGTGCATAGAATTTTTTGGAGTACTCCAAAGAAAATATTTAATGTTTGTGAAATGTCTGAGGAGTGCAGACAACTTGAACTTAAGAAAAGGATTTAGTAGAGACTTCAGTTCTTGTGTATGGATGTTTTATGCAAAAAGTGTGCACAGTGTATTACCTGTTCACTGGAGCTGAATAGTCTATAAAAATCAAGGTTCCTTGTCTCAGTGTGGAACCAGCAGGAGACTGGAAGAAAGAATAAAAATGTCAAGCATGAATCCACTGGCAAAACCAGAATTCATCATTTTCTCTATAGAAGCAAATCTCTTCCTGATTCCAGAAGAGAAGAAAGCTCTTTAAAGGTCTTAAAATAATGTGATCTCTGTAATGCCTAGTAAATTCACAGAAGAGTAATCTGTTAAATAAAAATCTGGTACAAATCTAGCATGTGGTAAAAGTTACAAATCTTAGTTGAATGTCTACCTTTGAACTAAAAAAGACTAAACTAGTAACCTCTCTTACAGTTCTTATTAATGTTTGCAGTTATATTGACTAATTGTAGTGTTCATTATGTGCAGAGTGTAAATCTTTCCTTGCTGATGCTAAATACCTTAATTTAACAAAATATTATTTTTCTAGCTAATGTACCTTATGCTAATCGCATATTACAAATCTCCCATTTCAGGCTTGTTTGCAGGAGGGAAGGAATTACAAGTGATCTTTCTTGGGTAACTAACTTTAACATTTAACTCTCCATCAACTGTGTTGCTTACACAAGTGGAAAATTACTTCCTCAAAGCAGTTGTATTGCATTTTTTGTTAGGATATTAAGTTGTTGCAATTTGTTACTAATCTAACCCATATATTACTGTAATAATTTTGTGGTTCTTAAAAGAATAGACAATGCCACAAGTGTACAAATACTTTTTAGGTGAGTGTTTAAGGAGAAATAACTACCTGAAAAATTTACTTCAAAAAAACAGCACACAATATTTTCTCAAAGCAAGGCACAAACCTTTAAATGGGTATGTTTAGGTTTAACATGAGCAGCCCTACTTAAATGTTTCATGTGATCCAGTAAACTTGTTTAATATTGTCTAGGCACAAGTAATAGAACACACTATGATACCATGGGAGAGGATGTAATTTAAGAATGTGGCTAAACAGAAGAAATGCATGAGGTTAATACGTAGCTATATGTGAGATTAGACTGTGAACTTGTACTGAACAATTAAGAGTTGTTTAATCTTAAAGTCTGTTAATCAGATACTTCATTTGTATTCCTAAATAAATATTCCTGCACTTCAAAATCATATGCATTGTGTTGTACTTGATGTAGATCTGTGTCAGTCACAATCTTTTCCTTGTAAAATGAATAAAACACACATATTTTGGAAGTTTTAAAAAATTTTCTTTCACAAGACATTTTAAATTACTTAGGATGAAGGATGATGAAGGCAGGAAAGAAGCCTTTCCTCCTGAGGACTCATATTGTGTTAGCAGGCATAAGATGTTGCACTCGTCGACTCATCTCGGTAGTCATGGCAAAAAGGTCTTTGCCAACCTAAATTATATTCCTGTAAAATACCTTTTAGTGGGAAAGGGATGTGGCAGAGGAACCTTTTCTGCGTGGGCCAGTCTTGAAGTTTCTCCTGGTTGGACCTATAAGGCTGGAACAGACTTCAGCTGTAGTCTGTGAGGAATGTCATGGTCTAGGGAGTCTGTCCAAGGCTGATAGCAGATGTAGAGGCATTCAGTAAGGACTTGCACTCCCGTGCACTTTCTAGGAGGTCTGAATGAGGCTTAACCTAATTAGGTTTCAGCAGAAACAATTGTGGGCCATGGAACCACAACTCTGAGTTCACTGATGGGTCAGACAAATTGTGAAATCCAATGAAAACTGAAGGTGTGAAGGGAGGGGGGAAACTTCATTTAAGCTACCAGGATTCTTGTTACTGCTGATACGGCACTGAGATTATTTCCCACCCCTGACAGAAGAAAAAACACAGGTCACACTTGAAACTCTGACTGTAGATACTGGTATTTTTACAGAACTGATGAACAGTAACAGAAACTAACACAGCAGTGTGGAAAAACTCTCTAGGGTACGTTGTCTCAGACTTGTTTTCTAAAGGATGATTTTGAACACAAATCCAACAAAAACCATTTCAAGTTAAATCTGTATTGGAGAACTTTTATGAAACGTCTCTATCAGTTCTGACTCACTTTCTTCCTGCCAATTCTTGATATTTAGGCTGGACTTGCTCCCAGTGTGATGAATTTAAAGAGAAAGTACTTTTAAATATTTAACATGTGTACAAAACAGAATTAGCATTAACTGGGAACCTATACTGATTACTGCAGAAAAACCATTAGTGGCATAGGTAGTACAGAGAGGGTCACAAAGCACATGTACAATCTTGTTACCAGTATGGCAGGATTAGAATATTTTTCATGTATTTGGAAAATATGTAAGTGAAAGCAAAGCAAAACCCACTCTCACCAGCAGCAAGGTTGCAGGGAAAAGCATAGATGGATAGCGCTATCAGAGATAAAACAGACATTTTCAGAATTGGTCTTTGACGTTTTCTTGTAGATATATAAAAGAGATTAAATCTAATGAAAAAGTTGTTCACTTTCATTGTCCATGTCTCTCATATACCATTATGCTGGGTTACAGATTTCTGTATAATGTAAAGGTTAGGCTGGCCAAGTTAGTCTCTTGTTGATGATTATTCTGTCAAAAGCATTGAATAGAACTGCTGTAGGTATTGACTCCTGTGCAAAAATAGATGTGAATCAGGTGGTTTTTTTAAGGAACGAAGCAAGAGCTTTATATTTATCCAAAGTCCATTGGATTTATCTGGATAAGTTCTGAAAACTGAAAGGAAATTTGTTTGATGCAATTTGGTCAAGAAACCAGCAGTTTCCTATGAGTTGTTTGTTGGCATTTTTGAAGAGGATATTTTGGCAATATGTAATAACTTTTGGTGAGAATTTAGATGCCAAATGTCCTATTCCCAACCCTTATTTTTTGACTGTGCTGCTGTTAGCTGGAGGCAGGAGTTCTGGGAGCTCTGGGATTTGCTCCTTCCTTAGTTGCCCTGACACTCTCCTATCTAAATACTAGGACTTTTGCCTGAGCCTATCTCCTAAATTGAGACCATCTCAAAATTGCTCCACATCTAGAGGAGTGAGAAAAAGAAGCAAGTACCTTCCCATAATATTCCCTTAGGTGTGCATCAGAGTCTCCAGCAATACTGGAGCTGACCCATTCGAGCAGTTGTGTCCTTAGATGATGTGAACAGAATGTAGTCTAGTCCAAGTCTGAAACCCTCTGAAGACAGTCCCCATGCTGCTCACTTCTGTCATAGAGCAGAAACTAAAGAAAAATCTGAAAGAAGGAAAGAAAACTAATTAACTAAACCGTAAACCCTTAAATTTGATGTTTGCTAGGAAAAAAATCAATACATATGTGCCATGTTATTTGGTTGGCTTTTTTTTTTTTTTTGCATTAATTTTTACAGTTGCAAATCTTGGAATGCTGTCACCTAATACTTATAACAGTGAACTTACATCTTTTTGTCAGAAGAGACAATAACTTGCTTAGGATGATAGTGTCACTCTTGCTTTCCTTCCTGGCAATATGATGCACATCGGTGAGTCTGCAATTGAAGTTCTGTTTAAAATAATCACCATGTTGCAGGTGGATGTGGTAAAAATGGAAAGATGCTATACTAAATGATATACCAGTTTGCTTCTGAAAGAGTCCAAAATGATGTACAGGGAGTGCCTTCTGAATTCTGTGGAATAAACTTGCAGAAGGGAAAAGTAAACCAGTAACGAGAAATATAAAATCATCTTGCAAGAATTACTGCCTTGTTTTTTTGTTTCTGGTGGGGTATTAGTCCTGCTGGACTCTGCTAGATGCCTCTGGGTGCTGTGATTATCCTTATTATGATTAATCAATATGAAATTTATACTCTAAGTAGACTTAGATTTAAAATTTCAGTCTGTATGTTTTAAAGAAAGCCTGCTCTCTTCCCAAGGAGAATAAATGAGTAATTACTGTGAAATTTGGTGCGTAGGATCAGATTGTAACAATTTGATGCTATGATAAAAGAGAAATGGTGGGAATGCTACAGGTTTAGGGCTAAGGAAGGTGGCACTATGGGGACCAAAAAAGTCACAAACTAAACACCATCAGACTGTGAAGTTTTTACCTCCGGTACTCCCTGAATGATTAGGTTTGTAGTCTTTTTTTTTTTTTATCCCAGGCAATCGAGGAAATGTCCAGTACAATTTCAGTATTGTCTGTGTTATTTCCCAATTTACTAATTTCTAATTTACGTGGAATAAATTATATATTGTAAATATATTTTTATCAGCATTATTCCAGAAATTATGAAAAAATGTTACTGGAATAAGACTGAAGGAGATCTAAAGCAATCCTATCTTGAATATAGCTAAAGTACAGCTAAACCCCAGCTAGAAATCAGAACTCATTCTGAATTTTCTTTGAGCGTATCTGTACCCACTGAGAATATTTGGCTACTTGGAGTATAATTAGATTTTTCCTCTGGTTCCTAATACTGTATCTAGATTAAGAATAGCACTTCAATAAACACTGCATAGTTATAATGAACACTTCTTGATTTCTGCTCTGAAAAGCTTGTTTTTTGTCAGCATTATTAACTTAATGCTAATTATGATTGTAATTATGGCTACAGTCCAAAAGTACTTCATTCTTGCTGAATGCCTTTATTAATCCATTGCTATTGCTTTGACAACATGCATGAATTGTGTTCAGTATTACATAGACATGAGAGCCTTAAAAGAATTTAGGAGCCTTTAATCAGAACATTCTTAAAATTATATAAAATAATTTCCTTTTTTACTGTGGCTTACTCACTGTACTGTGAAATGAGGAGTAAAAAGTAACTTTTCAGGTTTAATTTTGGGAAATGCAGTTATTGTATCTGGAGAATGAACTTCATGGTACCATTATAAATATAAGTAAAAAATTGTTGGTTGATGATGACAATTTTTTGAAGATCAGCATCAATACAGTTAGAAATGTTCTGAAAGCTGTTAATTTTTTTTTTTTTTTTTTTACGGTTTTCCAATACTAGCTATCAGGTATTTGCAAAAGCTCTTTCTGAGATGTACTTGCTTTTAAGTCAATAAAATTTAAGAAGAGTAAGAGGCTTTTTACAGGCTTTAAAAGACAAGGCGTTTAAAAGTGATTTGGGGTTTGTGTTTTCATGATACAATTGATTCAAAATTGAAGCCTTGTTTATATGTGATATGGGATTGTAAGCTGCAAACCAGAAGACAATACAGCAGAGACCATGAAAACATTAGCAAACTGAGAAGATGAAAATGTGTGAGGTTATTCAAAGGAAGAACAAAATGTTAATGGATCTTCCTATCTGTACTTAGGAAATGGACACTGGAAAATGGACTTCCCCTATCTTTAGGACATGGCTCTTTGCTGTCTGACTTTTAAACATAATTCTGCTACTCATGTTTATCATGCTTGTGACATAGCTAATATAAAAAATGAAAACACAAGGCAGGAGAGTATGCAGTCAATTAACCTTTAGATGGAGCTGTTTCTCCTTAGATGGTGTGAACGTTGCAAATAGTCTAATAAGTAAAATAAGAATGGAGTGATTTGTGCTGTAGTTCAGTAGTAGATTTTTTTTTTTAAATGCATGCTTATCACTGCCAAAGAAAGGAAAATGTATTCTTATCAGGTATCTCCTAAAAGAACTAAATATCGTTAAGAAAAAATGTACAATAATATCTTAGAAAATAGGCAATTATATTCTGTTTAATTCCAGTGTGTTATAGTTTTATGGTGTGAAAAAAAATGCACGCTGTATGTAAGATAATGTTACACAGAAAATTCAGCTTCTGCAAATTTAACTAATTCTCTGGGAGGTAAGAAAAAGTTGATTTTATTTTCTCTATAAGCAGCAGAATATTTGTGGGAGTGATTCCCAAAAGAATAAGAGATGTTTGTTTGTTTCCTATCATGATTAACATGGACTTCCTAGTTTATCAGCATTAACTGCAGCATACTCAAGGCAATACTGTTAGTTGATCTTTGGGAAGTTGTCTAACCTATCTTTGAATAAAGTGCCACTTCAGAATAATGTGTTCTCCAACATGCATAGTTGCAGGTCTCTGTCTTCTGCAGGATAAACCTTTCAAGTGGTCTGCAACTTCAGTGGTGCCCACCAACAGCTCATCAGCTACTCCAGACTATGCCATTCATCTACCCTACAGTAATTTTTTTCTGTCAAGAAATTTGTGTTTGGCTGTGGGCTACATGAATTCTTCTGGCAGTGGTAGCAGTCTGCTTCTGCCTTTCCTGTAACACTTTGTTATGAGACAGGGATGCATCCTTGATGAGAGAGCAGAATGATCCCACAGGGAGGAAATGTCTGGAGTTGACCTGGTGACAAATGGACAATATGTTTTGCTCAAGGTCATCCCCTTTTTTCCTCATGGAGCTTGAATGGTTAAGAACTGAATTGACCTGCTGGGTACTTCAGTTCATGCAGGCCAATATTTAATCTCAACAGTGGCATTTTAGGCTATTACTGTTTAGGATGATTGTGTGAGCTTAATGACTTTTGGTTATCCATTCTGCTCATAGTCCTCCTGCATCCACACTTGATGAATCAGATATGTTAGGTACATCTCTACCTATTCTATTCACTATGTGTTTTGCTGGTGCAGGATTATTATAAATAATAGTTCTGTATTCAGATCAAGATGTTGCTTCACAATTTCTGTTGCTTAATAACTATTTAATCATTAAACATTTTTTGATATATTTCTTAAGCTTTAAAAGTGTTTTTAAAATTACCTTTTCTCAGGACATTATTGTTTTTTCAGCCTTGCTCAAGACTATTTATGAGAATAGCACACAATGCATTGGTAAGTGACTGTGAAATGTTCTTACAGAGAACTTTCCTGCTTACTGTTGGATACTGCATCAGCTCTCCCTAAGCAATATAAACAAAGTAGGGCCTGTTCTATTGCCTCTAGGATACACCAGTAAATACGTTACACAAGCTAAATATTTATCCACATATCCAATGCTCTGACTTCGGAAGCTTATTTATTAGGCTCAGAATTAACATTTATTTAAACCATATTAAAAAAAAAACCCCTGTCTGGCTGAACTGCAGAACCCAATAATAAAATATCTCAGGCTTGCAGTTAAAATCATCAGTGGAGTTACTGATGAAGCATTATCTAGGCCTTCAGTCTCTGCTCACCTCAACATGCTTCTGTTGGATGGATGGGATTCAGAAACTTATCTTAGGAATTTTCTGGTAAGACAACATTTACCTTGAGCTGCTGTTATCAGAGGATGGCTTCTGGAGCTGTGCTTTAAGATTGTCACAGCACCTTTCTAGCTTTCCTTTCTTCACAAAGGATGTTCATTTACAGGTAGTTTTCCACTTCAAAATGTTATTCAGAGTCTAAAGTTTAATCCTGAAAAGTGATATTCCCTGTCTAGGAGAGCACCTGGCTGTTCTTAATTAAACTAAGGATTACTTCAGTTATTTAGCTACATAGATAACACTTGAATAACTTAAGGCAATGAAGCATGGGTGATCTTTTTAGCAATTCAAGATAACCTGAACCAAAAGACACTGATGTAAATACTGTTTTCTGCTTAACTAACAATGCAGCCTACCTTACACATTCTTGTCTATATGTTACCAAGTCTTTCTTTGTTTAGCACCTGCTCCTCTCTTGACTTTATAAAGACATCCCACAATCTAATTCAAATGTTCTGTTCTGGCTTCTGGTGAGATCCCTGCAGGTTGTGATAAAGCTTTACTAGTTTCATTAGGCATTCATTACAGAATAATCACAATCATGCTATCCAATCCTCTCATTATTGCCATATAAATCTTACATCATGGCTGCTTGTTTCTTACTAGTGAGTAGCTAAATGTTCTGCAATTTCAAGAAGTAAATAAATCAATGACAAACACAAAGGCCTGTCAGGCATCTATTTATTCCCAGACAATCCCGAACCTCTTCCTCAAGTCTTTACTCATCTTCTATGAATGAAGTAATTGAGTAGCTGTTTCACCTGTTATCTAGCAGCATCCTAGAAAGTACTCATTAACAGTTGAGACTGGGTTGTATCAGGAAGCAGTGCTGCCTTGTAATCTCAACCTGTGAGTAACAGGCAAAACTTTTCTTTCCAACTTGACTTTTTTTTTATGAAAAGTGTATCCAAGAACTTCTCTAATAGAGGTATCTTAGGTAGATATTTCAGTTTAAAACTGCTTTAGAGGTGTGTGGAGAAAATGCAGAGAATCAGACTTGAGATACAATAAGTTTCAGTTAGAACCACTCAATACCTAGTTTTTCTGAATACATATGTGATTTCAGCAACAACTTTTTCTATATACTGCTGATTTCTGTGTGATGCATAAACTTGCATACTGTGTTAACTACTGTGAAATTAATCACAGTTGGTTCTGTGCTTACACATCCTTGTTCTCTAATCAGCATTCCTGCAGATTTCTTCTGATGTTGGATCATTTACAGTAGACTTTAAAAAATATATTTATGATTCTAAAAATGCTTCTATGCTAATTTATTGCTTTGAATTGATTGTCAACTGTAAGTATGCATTTAGCCCTACTCTTGTGCTCAAATTCTGATTGCTAAGTGCTGAAACATTGACCTGGACAACAGCAAGTTAAGTTTTCCTTACTATGGTGTGTTTCTATATCTGTACGTTAATAAAATATAACAGCTCTCTAGATTAATGATTATATGTCAGTTGGAATTTTTTGCCTCTTTGGAGAAAGATCTATGCTGCTTAGGAATGGTAGAATAAAAAATTCCTGTTCGTCTGCTCACTTGTACTGATAGGTCATTTTGCTTTTTATCTAAACTTATAACCGGTAGCACTGTTGTTTTAAGAAACAAAACAAAAAGCACACGTTTGAGCTGCTTTTTATGCTCAAGCTCATAGTTGGAAAATAAATTCCTGTCTTGAAGGTGTGAGGGGTAGATTTCTTTTAGTATAAATTTATGACTGTCAGCACAGTTGGTAGCTGCTTTCTGTATTCCAATCTTACAGGCCATGTTAAAGAAATAATTTGATGTGTATTTGTTGCTTACTGTGCCTGACTTAGTCTTCTTGGTATTCAATTATGAAGCAGCTCATACCCTTTGACGTTTCAGTTTGATTTTTTGCATTTTGCAATCAAGAAACAGGACTGTATTTTAATACTGCTTTGGTTGAACCTCTTTCAAAAAGGATTGATTGGCTGTTGCCTTAAGAAATTTCTTAAGATTTTTGAATGGTTTTTCATTATAAAGCATTTTAATTAAATGCCATTCAAACCCATTGCATATGCAGTCCAAGGATCAATGGGCTTTATTTCAGAAGACAACATCATGCATTTTGAAAGTGTTCTGTCACTTATTCTGCATCTTCTGTGCAGGAATAAAATGACAGGTTTTTTTCTTAGTACTAAATAGGACCCTGCACAATTTCTGGGACCCCTGTTCAGATGATAATGTTGAAAAAACGTTTTGCTATGGTAATCTTTCTGTATATTCTAACTCTCACATGACTTGGTTTTGTCTGTATTTGTAAATCTTGTTCCCTTTATGTTTCCATGGGCTTCTGGATATTCCTCTCTTAAATATTTTTATTCTCAGCCTGAGTTTAAAAACTCCCTATTGCTTTACAAGACCAGAATGTCTTTTAATGCTAACATCACCTTTACAAAGAGCATTAGTACAGAAAGAAGGGATTGAAGTAAAGATGCATTTGCCTTTAAATTACCAAGTGCTTTGAGAACTTTCCAACAGTAGCTAATGTCAGTAGGGACAATTTCATGGGTGTGGAGGCTCTATATGAGAATTGGAATCACCCTACACTTGCCTCCTGAAACAGCATTTGAACACTTTCCCACTTCACTTGCTGCAGCCTCTGCAGCACCATGCCTGAAGCTGCCAGGTTCCCTTGTCATACATGACAGCCTCACATCTGCTTGCCAACCCTTTGTCTGAATGCTCCCAGGTGGCTGGTATGCCACTAGGTTGCCAATGTGTGAAACTGTGCCAACCACTGCAAGTGGATAGGCGTAAAATTGCAAATGCTTTCAAAAGAATTTGAAAAAGTGTGGCACAATAATAAAATTTAACAGGCCTTGTGTCAGTGGAGGCTTCAAAGTTATATAACATGCTAGAATTTTTATTCTCTTACTTACAGGAGATACCTCAGCTTCAACTTACTTGTGTATATATACATACACATTTCCTATCCCTTCCCCAAATTTATCTCAGCTTGAAGTTTATTCTTGGCTATATACGTCTAACCTGAGGGTATCACAGACTAATCATTCTATTTTCTCTTCTGAGTATACAAGCAAACTTTTCTACAACTATAAAATGAAAGAATGTGTTTTGAACCTACAACTACAGCCTTAAGAAAATTAAAAACTAATTTAAAAGTGGTTTTCTATTGCAATACAAGGTACACAGTATTGCTGACTACTAGAAATCGTGTGAAAGTGCTGTCTGCAAGTGATAATTTCCAAGGATGTTTTCATGACCTGTGGCAGCAGGAAAAAGTATTTATTGCAAATTCTATTGTTTAGTTTTGAGGAAAAAATGATTAGTTGTCCTTCATGTGCATTGATCTTTACTGTAATTCATAATTGAATGATGACTCACTTATTTAGAAACTAATGGCTTATTGAAGTTCTAATTGTTTTCAAATTATTATTTAAATTGAGATTGGAGTAGGGAAAACCTTCTCTAACAATAGAGAGAAGTATTTATCATCTTTGGATTTGTGGCCTCGCAATTCTTGCTGCATTTCTTGTATAATCTTTGTCTCCCTTTTAGGAGACCCATGGCAAGTGCTTAAAATTTGCTCACTACATTTTAGTAATGATTTTAACAAAATGAAACAATCAGTGATGTTGTTAGGAGAATAAAATCTGGATTGAGAAAAGGAGAGCGATCTCTGTCTTCTCATTGTCTTTATTTTGTAAGTTGTCTGCCATGTTGTATTTAGAGAGATTCTGTCTTTTTTTCCCTGTTTTCTTTATTTCTTTCTTTTCTTTCCTTACGGGATTCAGCATCAGATGCATTAAAAACCCAGGCACTTCTTTGAATGTCTTCCAAATCTACTAAATTACTCTGGTGCTCACAACAGAAGATATTATGGCAGCTTTTGGAGAATCAGCTGGAGAAGAGTCTGTTGCTGCAATTTTTCCTGTGGGATGCCAGGATGATGGAGTGTTCCATGCTACCACATAGAGCTCTAAACAGTTTGTAGTCTAATAATTACAGTGCAGAATACGGAGTGCACAAAGACATGTCATTTTACAAAGTCGAATTAAAGCATATACAACTGGGAAGATTTTATTGCGTCCTCTGTATTTTGAACTTGTTATTTAATGAGTCTTTTTAAATATACTTGTCTGTCAGTTTTGATAAACTACTGCAGTCATACAGAAAGCAGTAATAGTTGGGGGTTGTGGTTTTGTGTTGTTTGGTTTATGTTGTTTTGTTTTTGCATTTTTTTGTGGGTTTTCTTTAATGACAGAGAAGACTAAAAGTGTTAGAAAAAATAAATGGTCCTGGATTTAATAAAACTTTTCCACATAATACATCAGAAATTCTTACTTTACTTTGTTTTACTTTCTTTCAGTTCTCTCTGAAACTTTTTTTGTCTCATCTTTGTTTAGTCCTGGTTGCTGTGACAGACCATTGATAGCATCCTCTTGTTTGTTTACCTTTAAGGCCTGCTTACAGCTATCAGCAAGTTCTGTGGCTTGGTTTACAATATAAGCTTTTCTTCTTCTGGTATCCCAAGACTACATGTATGTTAGTATACCTTGCAGGAAGCAACCTTCTGAAAATGAGTATATCTGGTGACTTATTGTACTTACTAGCTTGTCACAACACTGCAGATGTGTATTTTCTCAGAATTATTTTTTTATTGTATTGGCCATCTATATTTACTAATACTTCTTGTACAAATTTTCTTCAGTATATATATATATGTATACATACATTACTACATGCACACATTCTCCCTGACTTTCTTGTAACTACTGCTTTAAGGCAGGAGACTGATTAATCTTGTATACTGAACACTCTACAAACATTTCTATAACAGATAACCTCACAATGCTTTTAGCGAGTGATAATTCCACTTTTTCCTTGCTTCATAGGCATCTGTGTTAAAGTATTTTCACAAATTGTGATATGGTTTTAATACTTGCTATCCAAGTAATCTACAAATCATTAGACCATACTTGTGAGGTAAATTGGATTCAGGTTTTATCAGTCTGTGACTCCAGAGGTTATGTCTTTGGAACAACAAAACAGTTTTTCAGAGAGAAAACCTCAACTTCCTTGAAAATCAACGTTTTGAGTTCTCTTGAGGCTCACGTTTTGAAGACTGCATTTAATTTACTACTTGTCTAAATTCCAGTCTGGCTCCTCTGAATTAAGTCAGCTCAGTCTTCTGACTCAACAAACAACTGCTCACATAGAGGCAGAGGCTATTCGTAGTTTAATGAGATTTTTCTTGGTGCTATTTCCTACATTTGTTCCTTTTCCTCCATTTCTTTCAGATGAAGAAAAATGCATTTTCTGTTAAAGCCTTTAGCATCTTCAGAAATATATCATTATGACCTTTCCATCACCTTTGAGAGTAGATGTTGACCAAATACAGTATCAAGTCTAGGACAGTACTGCATCTCAGGACAAATAAGCCCATTCTATTGCAAACATAATGGGGAGGAATCTTAAGTCATTTAGAAAAACAGCTGTAACTTGAGTCAACTACAAACAATAAAAGCTAAGATAGGGGAATTCAAGAAGCACTGCGCTCTTCTGCCTCTATTAGAAGCTGACCTTCATGACTTGAAGCTGTTTCCAGGCTGGTAACTCTCTGTTAATAAGTACTGAATTTGCTTTTCTGAAGTATTCCAGAAATATTTTCCAATTATATCCAAACCAAAACAGTTCCTCCATTCACCACCTCCTGCCTTGACTTCATTCTAGAACACTTAAAGTTTATAACTTCCATTTTAAGATAATACAAAAGTCATGGTGTGATTCTGTTGTGAATCTTTGTAGAACTCCACAGTTCATGACATCAAAGATGTACAGTCAAAGAACCTTCTTCCAAAAGTACCGACAGTCTATTTTTTGTGGCTTTGTACCTCCTCTTAGGTAGCAAAAAAATTTTATCTACTGTCTTTGTGACAGTCAAGAGGGTTGCTTGATCACAGGTGTGCAAGACTCTCATCTACTGTTTATTTACTACAAAACAAAATTCATTGTAGTTTGAAACAGGTCTTGTCATGTGGAGCAGCTGGAAGGTGTTCACTTTTTGGATTGGAAACCCCACTATCTTATAAGCAAGAACAAGATAACATGTGAAAGGAGGTAGCTGTGAGGGAATTTTTCTGCTCATTTAAGAAAACTAAAACATTTTGTAAGGCAACATTCCAAAATTTTTGTGAATCAGAAAATCCTAAGAAGCAGCAATTAAAAAGTTGGCTTTATCACATGCTTTATTTCTAATAAGCTTCATTTTCTGTTTTGGATTTCTTGGAAGCTGTTCTATGATGGTGAAGATTTTAGGGAGAGGGTATGCTTTTAAATTAAAATATTTTTAAATATGGAAATGATATATGGAAATATTTGCATCATTGTATACGTTTTTGTATGGAGATGTAAAGGTTTGAAGTTGCTTAGACTTTAAATGACCCTCATTCAGAAAAAAATAAATATCAGATTAGTAGACTCCATTGTGGGTCTATGCCATAGAAAATAGTGAACCACGTTTTCATTGAATCAAACATTTCAGACTAAAGTATTTGTACTATATTAAAGTCTTGGAAATAATTTTATTTATTCATTGAGAAAGTAGACATGACTACAGGTTACTGTTTTATTTTCTATGTACTTTGTCTTCTTAATACCTACTGAGTGTTAAGTCTCTCTTACTTTGGTTGTCACCTGTATCTTATAACAGAAACTGAATATAGCTCTTCTAATCAAACTGGACCAGGTTAGTGTGATGTGTACCTCTTAAAATTGCAATTTTAGGGATGGACAAGTAGCATAATAGAAATATTAATGTATTCATAAAGCTTAAAGTTTTATTTTAATCTTTAATGCAAAGGTACTGAATCTTCACAACTAGTCAGGTTGTTCATAAATCCCTTATTTAGGGAGTTCTTTTCTTGTTTGCTTTTACAGAGTAGACATTACTAAACTCATGTTATCTAAGATAATGTTTCAAATGTTTCCAAAAGATGGAATCAGAGAGCTTAATCAGATTCAAGAGTGAAGGTGAAATGAGTCAACTCCTTTAGAAAAAAAAGTCAATTCATTTTCATTAGAAATTACTAGCCAGATGTATAATCCTAAAATATCAGAAATATATAATGCTTGCATTTGAAACTTTAATTATATCCTTGTTGATCTAAACACTCTGTTAATAATTATTAGACAGCAAAGGCCAGCATTTCATTACTAAATTTAATTTTAAGTCTGTAGTGTGTCTTTCTATCTGAGTTCTATAGTGTCTAAATGAAGGAGTATATGCACCTAGTCCACAAATGTGTGTTGAACCTGGTAGATAATGTATCTTAGTATATACACGCAGGATGGGTTGCAATGGAAGTCATAGAATCATTGACTTGTTGAATGGTAGGGGCTGGAAGGGACCTTTAGAGATCATCTAATCCAGCCTCCTGCTAAAACAGGTCAACCTAGATCAGGTCACACAGGAATGTGTCCTGGGGGGTGAAAACCTCCAGAGGAGACTCCACACCCTCCCTCGGCAGCCTATCATGTCACTCTAATTCTGCCTATATGTTTTAACAATGGAGATGATCCGAGGTCTACTTTAGAACTGTTTTAGGATTTGAAAGATGCCATACAAATTTGTCATGCTGGTACAGACAAGTGTAACCCATTGGATTACTCCAGATTTTCCATGCAGGATCACAGTTACAGTCTTCAAGGTGTCTGAGTTCTCACCATTAATTGTTTTCTCTTGCCAAATAGATTGTTGAATAATTTGTAGATAGATTTGAAACTGTATTTTTTGCATAATAATGAGTTGTGTTTCGGTTTCCTCCATGGTTCTGAATCATGTGCGAATTCTAAATGGCAAAAAATTCACCAGCATTTTTCTTTTATTTTGAAAACTTTAAGGAAAAGGTCTCTGTCTGACAGGAATTTTATTTACTAATTACACTGTGAGAACTGATGCTCAAAACAAATATTTCTTCATGGCCATATTTACCTTAAAAATTTTATATACCAAATAGCATAAGGAAGTATTTTTGCCTTTATCAGCAATAAAAACAAGTGGGAAAATACTGTAGTTCTAAACCCTCTTGTTAATAGTCAGTTTGATTCTTGATTATTGTAGATATACATAATTTTTGTAGATTATCCCCCTTAAATTGACTGTGAAGTACTGCAGACAGAACATCTATAGTGTTTTGGAAAGTATGTCTTTATTAAACTTATAACTGTCTCTTAAGAAGTTTAACAATATTATTATTACTTAGATATATGTGTACACACACTGTTACTGTATGACAAACTCACAGGTATGTCTGCCCTATAGGAAAATAAATGAATGCACACAGGGCTTTTAAGATACTCTATATCATACTCTGATTATTTTTTCCTACCAATAGCTGAAAAAGCCAGTACTTAATACAACTGTCATTCTGAAGCACTGAACTTGGGCCAAAACTCCTCAATATTTAGACTGTGATTTCTTGGATCCCCAGGCAGAACAGATTTGATCCAGCCTATATATAAATAGGATTTCTGTTTGGCTATCTAGAGCACATGATTAGGATTCACAGTGGTTTTGAAGATAGATAAATGAACAAAGAAGAAAAGCAGAACAGACAGACTGTGATTTAAAAGCTTATGTAATAAAGGTACTTTTCACAATTTAAAAACAAATTTGCAATGCTCTTAGGCAAGTGTTTGCAGTCACTTAGTTGACATAATCTTAATCTGTCACTAAATCTTTTACTGTGTCATTGTAATACATTATGGACTATTTTCACGCATATGTATTCAGTGCGGCCTTTTCAGTACCTGAGATGGATGGTCTATAAAAACACAGGTGTTTTCTTATGAGTTTGTTTCATCCTTACAGCAAAAGCAGATGTATTATAAAATGTGTGTCTCTTTTGAACTCCCTTGATTCTTTACCTCTGTGATATCTATCTCTGTTTGTTCCACTTCCTCTGAGTTTCACCTCATTGACCTTGAGTTTTCCTTCACTACAATATTTTCCTGCTAGAATTCTAAGGGATTATCTTGCTGTTGTGCCTGTGTTATGCTCTTCTTTTGTGACCTCTATTTCTTCTCCTGCTGAAGCTAACGTTTCCCTTTGCTACTCACTGATAGGGTTGGTGCCCCTATCTGTATTTCTCCTCTGACTCCTCTTTCCCTGCTGCTGAGCACAAAAAAATGTGGAGTGGAAAGGCAGATTAGCAAGTAAACTGATCAATGACAATTTGATAACCTTTCTCCCAGTCTGGATCTCCCAAACTATGAATTTTGCTCCAATGTGTCAGCCAAAAATGAATCCTATAGGAAGATTTTACAAAGAATGTAGTAAAAAGAGCAAAGAAAGTAACTACCACAGGGAGCTTCTACGATTGTATCTACTTCAACATTAGATCTTGGAAGCAGCACTTCTAAGGCTTTCCTTGGAAAATATCTTTCTTTTTTTCCCTCAAGAACTTTATACCCTGAGGATAGGTGCCAACACTGCGTAGCACACTCCATGCAACAATCCTATACTCGGGAGAGGTATTATATTTTGCTGAATTCTTAACATACACGTAGCAATATGTGTTTTCTGGACTGATCTTACTGACTGGTTAGTAGATGTAATAAATGCTGCAGGTGCTGTAGAAACTTGCATTTACTATAACAGAATTTCAAGAAGTGGATTTTCAAATGGCAGTAAAGTGTCTTTTTTAGAAACTTGAACAGAGTAGTGACTTAATATTTTCTTAGAGAACGATCTAATGTCTTGGGAGCAGTGTGACATCTTTTGTGCAGGGTGCTTCCAGAACTAGTCTTATGTAAACTCTCCTGTCATCTCCAAGATCAGTGTTGCTGCTGTGTAAAACAGTGTATTCATGTGATGGGAAGCTAGTTTGTCTGAAGCTCTGGTGGTTTTGGTTTGTTTTTTTTTCTTTTGTCAGGACTTTGTTAGGTATGGTCAGAAGTGCTTCAGAGCAGACAGACAAACAATTATGTTAATTTTTAAGATATTACTAGATCCAGTGCAGCACTTCAAGGAGCAATGCAGAGGAGCACTAAGTTGTTTGGTAAGGTCTGGAGTTTATCATGAAGTATGATGTCTCACATTCAAAAAAACAGTGATGCATTAAGTTGGATAGATTTTTTTTTTTTTTTAAATCCTAAAATATCAGCACAAAGTGTTTTTATTTTTAGCCTCTTGTTTGGAAAACGATGTTCATATATTTATTAATGTAGGGGAATTAGTGTGAGCTAGATTTAGGCATCAGGTTAGTAACATGTATATCATGTTGTAGAACTATTCCAAGTAGAATTCATATTTGTTTTAGTTTTTAATATTCCTTTTTTTGGAAATTCCAAACAGAGAAATGAGGCATAAAAACAAACAAAAAATACCTCACCTAGCCCTGTAATCTCCAAAAAAAAAAACCCAAAACCCAATAATAGTGAAACTAGTATATAATCAATTGTAATTATTAAACTAGTAGAATACATCAGTACTCAATACTGACTGCTAAAAATTCCTTAATAGTGAACATTTTAATCAAGTCTCTGTATGCTATACACATGCACCGTATTTCCTAGAAGAATTTTTTTAGGGGTCAAAGAAAAAATGCCTATTTCAGGAATTTGTTGTCTCCTCATGTAGTGGGCAGTTGCTGTGTTACATAGTTGCTGAAGAAGAAAACTGTGAATTTATTTGTATAATCAAGCCAGAATACTCCTTGAGTTTGTTCAGAACATATTCTTGGATAACTTTTTCCAATATTTTCCTGATACTGTCTTTTCTATGATATATGCATAGTGTTTAGGAATAACAAGAGAAAAGGAAAGGTAGGAGGAGATGAAGTGGAGAAGGAGACATTTTTATGTTTGTGCATGACTGCTTCTTTGTTTAAGTATTAAAGCTTAAAGCCATGCTTTTCAGGTACCAAGTACTTTTGAATGTCCATTTAAATAGTAAAGTAGCACTTAATTCTTAAGGGGTAAAATGTGACTCTCTTAAATTCTGTATCTGCAATCAGCAATAATTTTTGAAAAGGGATTAATGTTTCTGTGATGAGGAAATATATGCTGTACTTCTTTAGTGTGTCTGCTGCTTCAAATACTTGAGAATACAAATGTTGAAAGCATTTTCCTTATTCTTTATTCCACTTCCTTATTTATTTTTCCCTAACTTTATCTTGGTAAAAAATGGAGAATGATTGGAACACCCAAAGGGATGAAATAATGATCTCAACAGGAAATCTGCAAGCTTGCAGACACTGCTGTTCAATAAATGCATATTGTGGGCCTGTATAAATCTCAATGTCAGTAGAAGCTAGAGCACCGCAGTAGGTTTTGCTTGATACTGCTTCACTTTACAGATGTGGAGTAACCACAGTAGAAAGAGAAAATGATAAAATAATGTGATTTTTAAGCAAATGTTTATTCATGAAGTTCTCATTTTTCTGCTGGTCCTATCTGGCTAACTGGTCTCTCAGCAGGTTGTGTGATGAACCTCACATGGTAGAGTAGCAGGCACAAAGCAGCAGTGGTGAGGCATCTGTTACACAGTCACACACAAAAAAAGTTAAAACACAAGTCAACTGGAATTTTTTTTTTTTTAGAGTAAAGCCTTAATTGTTCTTTCTTAATATTTAATTTAACAGGAAATAAACTTCCTTACTGATGACAATAAATTACATCTGATTGATACTACAGGAGGGTTTTTTTTTTTTTTTGCTTATGAAAGGCTTTAAAAGTATTGTCAATTAAAGTGAACTTTATTTAATATTCTGTCCTACAGGAATAAATTGAGTTATAAGATAGCTGCAGTACAAAGACAATAGAATAGTTTCCCATATTAGTGCTATCTTCATCTCTTTCATTACTGACATATTGCGTGCATAACTTTTTAAGATTAATTTGGGCACTCTGAAGTATTCATTGTTGTGACTCAGTGTGACTCAGGAAAACTATTCTTATGTTTGGGTAAAATTAGAAGGTGATTAAGGACATTATAGAATGTGAAAGATATATCTGACATTTTTTTCAGCCTTGACAGTGGAGGGTGTTATGTTGTTTCTACTACCTATTCCTGAGGTCTTTATATTTGTTTTAACTGGACTATGATATTAATAGGTAGTAAGATTAGTTGTGATACTTTAATAATTCTGGCATGACTTCTTTAGAATTCTAGACAGAGGAGATAGATATCTATGTGCTGGGTTATGTAAAGAAAACATTACAATAATACTGTAATGTACATACACTTGAAATTATGTGGATTTAATAAGGTGTGATATCATGAGTTTATATAGAATCACTAATATTAAACAGGAAGTTTATAACAGAAAATAATTTTAAGAATAGTTTTTGTTGCTGATCTTTAACAAGGGATTTAAGTTTCTTGCACAGTATATATTATATTATATATTATATTTATTTCATTTAGAAACACATCATTTCTCGTACTGTTTACATTGATCACCTTCCCTGAACATTTTAGGGCAGTGAAAACGATTTTACAGATAACCACTTTCAGATGTAGCAGGGCTGTTCAGAGTTTCTACTTTGCAGTGAAATGACCGTTCTCTTTCACAGTCTTCATGGAGAGATGAAGTAATTTGTATTTTGGTCTACACTGTTGTATCTCTTGTATCTTCTGAAAAAGATGACTCTCATCTTATTTCTTACAGAAAATAATAAGTAAACCATTTTTCATAGTAGCAACCCAATACTGTAGTTTAATTGTGCAGAAATTGTATGTCTTCAGGTGGCTGAAATCAATTCATTTCACCAGTCAGAGTGAAATGTGACTACCAGCCCTTGCTGATCTAGGTTGTTAAGGATTTGGTGGCAGGAGTGACTGTATTAGGCCAGCATGCATGTCATCAGTGTCCTGGTTTTCCTTTTACTATGTTTAACTGTTTTCAAATAGCCAAATATGTTGCAAACAACTATGTGCATCTTGTTCTAAAATTGGACAGGTGTTCTGTTTAAATGGTACCTTGTTAGATTCTTCCATGCATAGCAATTGTCCACCCATGTTAATACACATACTTCTTTCTCTCTTGCTTTTTAGTGATATCTGTTTAGTTTTATTAGTGCTTGTGTATACTTTGGAGTGTTCTCAGTCCTATGACAATTATGAACAACCAGATGGCAGTGCACATGTTTATAGCTTGAATTATAAACACTTGAAAAGCCATTGTAGCTTGGCAAGCCAGGCACCATAGCTACCTTCTCAGCAGGAAAAACAGTAATTTTGTCTTATAATGAAGCTGAACTCAAACTTTAACTGTAAAGCATACTAGTATTTAAAGGAACTCCAAAGCCCTTGCATGATTTTATCTACTTAAAACTTTTGGTACTTGTTCTACAGTTTTGCCCATTAAAAGCAGTTAATTGGTTTTTCTATGCTAATTCTAATGATGTCCCTTTTGAAACAAACAACCAACCAACAGCAGCAATGAAAAACCAACCAACCCTTCCCCCCTCCTTTCATCTCTACTCCAGGCTACACAAGCTGTAAAAACGAACCCAAAATGTAAGTCTTCTGTAATTCTGTATTTCAACACAGATATTCAGAAAGGCATTATAAACAAGTTCATTTTGTGAATATTCTGTCTAAGACTATAAATTTAGGATACAATGCCAGTGGAACGGAAAATTATCTCTAGTTAAGTGCCTCCTGCTACTTAAATGTCAGGGCAAGGATGAAGATTTTATGCATAATAAAAGTTGAAGATATTTAAAATCTATTGAGTAGTGAGAAACAGTGGTCATTTCTGATAATTACTCTTACCATTCTTGTAACCACTTGCAACAAACTGATATTTAAATCCTATCATAATACAATAAGGGACTAAACCACTTTGTCCTTATCATTTCATAATTAAAGGTTAAAAAAGACTTTTGAGGTCTTCACTTACATAGTAACCCTTTATTTGGAGCAGTCTGTAATAAAGCAATTTAGGTGTTCTGGAAGCATGGGAAAAGGGTGGGAAGGATGACAACAAAACAAAAATGTCCCTACCTGAAATTAGTAGTCAAACAGAACTTAGTCAGCACCTACTAAGTGTTCAAAAAGATTATAAGGAGGGTGAGGGGGAGAAGGAATGACCCCGGGAAGATAATTTATATTTAAAAATGAACGCTTGCTCATCATTTTAGTTGCAGAAAAGCCAATAAACCGGAATCCACTGTGACTATTCTACTGAAGGATAGTCCTCATACTTTGAGCTCAGTCCTGAAACAAAAAGATAACTGGATTGTAACTGGAATAATTGCATCAGGTCACCTGATGGGTACTTGCCTTGTTTGTTCTTTACTTTTCCACCAAAAGAGAATATGGACTAAAAAAAAAAAAAAACAAAACAAAACTATTTCCAGGAGTAAAGTTTAATAAAAATAGCATCATAAATATTTTAGTTTGTCTTAAGGAATCTCATCTCTCCTGACTGAACTGGGACATCTCTTCACATGGTCTGAAAGAGATGTAAAAGACAAGGTTAGTTAATTACGTGGAATATACAGGCACTCAGAGTTGTTTCCAGGAGTTAGATACAAGCAAAACATAGTGGTAGTTCTGTGTGTGTTTGACCATGCACTTTCATTAGAAGCGCAGACACAGTAATTTCTCACAGTTTCAGAAACTTGCTAGACTCCTGTTTTATATGGAAGAGAAGCTTTACTGATACTTTGTCACCTTGATTATTCTCATTTTTGTTAATTAACACTTTATTAATTTCCAATAGTAATATGACCTTCTCTGACCACTAAGATGTCAATGCATGACTGTGAGAGACACCAAGATGCTCCAGCATTACAGAGCCAAGACGCCTATTGTTCTAGAATATTGAGCAGGACACTGAGGTACTCAACTCTGTCCATAAGTCAAGTTATTTTCATTACTTTCAAGGAAAAGATAGTTTGCAAATAGCTTAAAATCAGTGCAGAGAATTTACTATACTTTTGTCTCCCTTTAGTTTCTTTAAAAAAAAAAAATATAGCTGTCTCTTTTGTTCTTGCATATATGTTAACACATTTAACGTACTAATAGCATTATGTGAATAATATAGTGGTACACCTTCTGTTTATGTATTATGTATTAGATGAGAAAAAAAAATATGCTTATTGTACTCACATGGGACACGGCCTCCTCTGGGCATAGTCACTGCCCCTGTCATGGGATCTTTTATAAGTGCAAACAAATTTGCTTTTCCACGGAATGCAAGGGAGTCTCTGCTCCAGCACACCTCTTCCTCTCTTCTCTCATTGATCTTGGGTACTGCATGATCGCTTTTCTCTCAACAACTTCCATCACCACCAGCTGGAAAAGAAGGAAGCACAGAACAAGAAGGAACAGGAAGAAGCCTCCTGGCTTCTTCCTGAGAAGTGATCATGGAAGTGCTTCATTGGCTCAGCCCCTGAAGTGGGTCTGATGCAAAACTGGTGAGAGTTTTGAGCAACTTGTTACAGGACCCATCTTTATAGCCCCTTGCCCATTACCAGAAATGGCTCCCTGTCAAACCATGACAGCAGGCTAAAAATATCCAAAACATGCTGACAGCAGATGAGTGAGAAAATGGTTGTGTGAAGGAAAAAAAGTGGTCTTTTCTTTTTTTTTTGTTTCCCATCTGCACACTATTTTATGCCTATGACAATAAGATTTTATGTTCATACTTCCTAATTTTCTACATTTGTTTTATGATTCAGAAGAACTAATGGGAATGTTTAGCATACCTAGCTCATAGTGATTTAGCAGTGCATTACGTTAGTTGCATACTGTTAGACTTCTCATTGTGACAGTGATACATATTTTAAGGTGATCACTGATGCTTACCGTGTTTAACATGCGTATCTTGGAGAAGTTATAGTCACACCAAATTCTAACATAATTAAGCAGATCATATATCATATTTTGAAATGACTTTAAAGGGCAAACTGAATGACAGTGTTTTGTTTATGACCTTTTAATCTTGTCTACAACAAATTACATTTTGTCTACAGAACAAATTTATAAAGATGATGAAGTGTTTTATGGCAAGAAAATCTATTAGGAAGTCTTGAGCGTGTCTTGATAAACATAGCTTTGTAAGCTTCACAGGCTTTTGGCTTTATATCTAGTGAATTCATTTGTGTTTGTATGTGTTGAGAGGCACTTCAATTCATCTCCTTGTGTAGAGATATTGGTTTCTGTGATTTCAGCTACCACAGAGGATAAAACTTGTGGATGCAAAATTTAATCAAAAAACAGTAAACCATCTTCATGTCACAGCCTCCATTTAGAAGTAGCTGGAAAACACTGTATTGCAAAACAAGTTATGAAGTCACAGGTATTATATTTTACTAAAAATAAGGCATTCATTTTCTAGGATTGAGTAGGACTATTGGTGGTAATGTAAATCTCACATACTTTAATTCATCACTATTCTAGACAATTCTGCCATATAATCCTTTCATTACTTTTTCAAATACCATCATAAAGCCATCATCACCATGTGGAAGTTCTTGTAAAACTTAATTACTAGGTTGAAAATGCCTTTTAATTTTCTAGCTTAGATTAGTTCAAGGTCCACCAAAACCCACCGAGTCTATCTGTAAATATTGTTTGAAGTCTCTATTGAAAAGTACAGAGTAGACAATAAACAAGCAAGAGCAGAAAGGAACAAATGAGCAATGTTCCTTTGCAAAGCTAATCACCTTGAGATAGCCTCTGTTTCATTAACAGTCCAACTTTCTCTGTGAAGGATTCAGAGAAAGGTAAGATAGATATTATCTGTTGCCTTCAAATTGTAAGCAACCTGCACCATTTTGTGCTCTACACCAGAATACAATTCTTATTTATCAAATTATAATACTGAAAACTGAGACAGCTTGGATGGTTCCCTGGATAAACCAGTTTGTTATGTGAAATACATGACAATATATGTAAAAATGTAAAATACATGTACATGACAAAATGACAAAGTACATGTAAAATAGCTGTGAGACAAATTCTAATATGAAGTACCAATCGGTTATTTTTAGTCTTATATTTTCAATGAAGTAAATGCTATAGATATGTTTAAGCAGAAGTTCATTTAAAGTGAAAGATGGCCTTCGTAAGGAAGGGATAGACAAGTTCATTTCACTATAAAATTACAGGCTGTTTGTCTTTAAATATTACAAATTTGAGTGAGATAGTGTCATTAAAAGTGTAAATGTTAGGACCAGCATTGTTTTTATGTGTTGTTATTGTGTGAAAACAAACTTCTTGGATGAAGAAAAGAATAAAGAAATGTATCTTAAGAAAGAGAAGATTTAATACTAAGGTATTTTGAGTATTTTAAATACTTATTTAAAATCTGAGTCATTCAGAATCTAATTTAACTAAAGAGAAATTGTTTGATTGGCCACACTGCAACTCAGTTTTTCACTGTTCATATAACTAAAAATAAAAATTAGGAAGCAACTTGAAACATCAACAGATGTTTCCTGAGTATTGTTTTTTTCTTTGGTCTCTTCTTTAATAACCTTGGAAGTGAACTAGAAAATGGCAAATGTGGTAATCTGTTTTCTTACTTAACTAGAATTTATACCATTTTGTGAGAATTTATTTCCTGAGACTTGTGAACCTATAGCATTCAGTAGGAATCAAATGAACGTTACAGGTGATCCTCCTTTATGTTTTTTATGTAAGATAAAAGCAATGTTTTCTGCATAATCTACATGGGCTTTGATTTAATAGATACAGAAGTTAAGTTTTCAAAAAGGGCACAAGAATCATAACTACCTTAGTAATTTTGTATCCTATTTTCTAAGTCATTAATAGATAAATGAGTATCTGGGAGTATTATCAGAGACCACCATGCAGATTGAGCAGCTATCCTAGCAAGACTTAACACAGTAATAGCTACACTAGAAATGCTATTTTGAAAGGGTGTTTCAGAGTAGTATCTTTCAGTTTGAGTGGAGAGGAGACTTGTTTTGATAGCAATAACATTTTTTCTGCACACTGATTATATCCTTTCCCTGCATTTTGCCAAGTATTAGCATGAGTAAATTTTACAGTACTGACTATGAATGTGTGTTAGAACTGAATACTTGTGTTTAGTAGTATTCTGTTTATTCATTTGATCTTTAAAGGGATGTCAGTTTTAAAATGTGTGACTCAATACTGTGTTCAAAGCAAAAAAACATCCCACAACATTATTTAAGAGACTTGTTAATGATTGTAAATTAAAATGATATCAGTAATTAGCCTTTTACTGTTGTGTTACATCCTGTACCAGTGTGAGAAATCATCAGGAAATGTCCCAAGAGTATTCTGAGTAATAACTTTGGCAGGTGAGGACTGAAGACTTAGCTTCCTTAGAAAAGCCTGGGTTCTCTCCATAGCTCAACCCTGTCAGCACAGGATAATTGTTTAGAACCTAACAGAATCAGTGACAAAACAGGAGGAAATACTGAACTAACCACACAACTGGTAAAACCTCTTTTGAATAACACCTTGAGTCACAAAATAATGGGTGCACAGCAAGAGCCTTATCTGGCCTTATGACAAGAATTGTTTTGTTCTATCACAACAGAACTATCCTAACACTGCATTTTTGGTATTAGATTTTTGCTACCTGATATTGGCCCTATGTTACACCTCTCTATTTCTCTGGAGGGAAGTGGAAGGTAATACTATACTGCTGTAGATTCTGTGTTCTTCTGTGTAAAAATAATACACGGTAGGAATTCTGCAAAGTAAACTTAAGCTCTCACAGGGATGAAGCATGCAAGGAGCTGCAAAACTTCCTTGTTACTTTGCAAACTTGTAAAATTGGTTGTTTTATGAAGATGGTCTCTTAAGGCAGCAGAGAATCAATGCACAGAATGTGTTTAAGTGTTTCTTTTACATGTCTGTAATGCGAAAGGCAACATGCAATTGATTATTTAGGCGTGATGCACCACTGTGAAATTTGTAGTTTTTCCTTTTTCATGGTTGTGTGTTCATGTTTTTGTGAATTGCATCATTTTACTGCATGCAGGAGTTTGTACTGTGCAGAGTGGGCTTCTCTGTGATCAAGTAGTTGTAACAACATTTAAATTACATGTAAGATACCATATTTCAGCTGCTGATATGATCATTTATGACTAACCTATTACAATTTGTTAGCACAGAACTGACCTTTTTCTTGTAAGCAAAGGGCACATTTTACAGCTTCCTGAACATGTCTTATCTACTTAGAAGGTTTTACAGAAAAGTAAGATGTAGTGACATTTAGTTTTATTCTAGTTCACTGCCATTAACCTCCTCATACTGGCTTTAACATAGTTGTGTATAGTGCTTTATCAAGAGAGTGCAAATTAGGTTTCTCTGTTTCAATCTAAAGCCTGTTACTATGATACATTTTGCAAAACAACATTGAGTGCTTGATGATACACTATATGTCTTCCTGTCTGTGACATGCATTTACACAATCACTTGGAAAACACAGCTTTAAGTAAATGATCACATTTATTTATTGCTGTGAAACACCATTGTTTTAAATATATTTACTTGCTATGACTGACCTACATCCATGTGCTTGCTTGTACACTGAGAGCTGGATAGGAAACCAGATGATATGGTTATTTTGAATATTCATATTTCCCTTGGTTTGCTTTTCCACTTACACAATAACTGCTCTTTAGCATTTTCAGTGCTTTACACCCCATGGATCAATTCAGCTATGAAGTTAAAGTATAGAAGGTTTATGTGAGCACATCTTAGACCACGAATTTTCTGTACTTTTTTTTTTTTGCCAGTGTATTTAATGGATTTGGACATAAAATCTAAGACATTTTACAGGCTGTTTGATATGTATGGGAGAGCACAGTTCAAAATGAGGTTTTACTTTCAGTTAATTTAATGTTTGAAATCTGTCAGATTTACTGAAAGATGTGTAGTTTTACTGTGTGAGTAACAAAGGGAATCGTATCATTCCTCCTCCACCCCTACGGTTAGCCTTCCTCAAATGTGTTCATTAGGCTGATAAATGATTTCCATCAGGGAACATTAGAAATTCTCCAGACAAAGAGAAAATAAAGTCAAAGTGACATAGGAAGCTGCCTAAAGCAGACTGGGAGTCACCTCAAGTTTCAATTATTGCCTTGGATTAGTATGCCTTTCTAATGTTACTACAATTTCCAGTATTTGACGATGTTGATGGATTCTGAAGTAATAGCAGCAGTGGATACAAATTCAATCCAGTTATGAATTATTCACTGCCAAATATGTATTTGTCCGTACTTCTTAGCACTCACTAATGTATTGCTGGATAAGAATGTTTCAGTTTAGTCTCATCCAGACAGAGCTTTTTTCTTAAACAATTAATATGCAATATGCAACACCATTCCCTGTGATGGGTGAGAGTTTACAGAGAACTCTCATTTCTTTCAAATACTTTTTTTTATCCTTTCGAGACATCTGTCTTGAAGTATTTTGAACTTGTCCTTGCACTACAAAGCTGAAATAACATGAATTTATATATGAGCTCAGGCAATTAATTAAGCCTGTCTCATTTGCCATGTGATGTGGCACTGATCCTTGGGCCAAATTGTGTTTGTGAATAAATCAAAGAGATTTATCCTTGTACTGTTTTGTTTGTGGTTTTCCTTTTTTTTTTTCTACTGGCTTATGCTATGTGGATAATGACCAATGTCCACAGCATGTTTCTTCTTACCTGTATAAGACTTCTTAAATGAATACACTTAGTGACTGGTTAAGAGCATAAATTCATAGTACTATTTCAAAACACCAGCCCTGCAGGTAAGGGATTAAAACTAGGAACACTGAATTCCTTAAAGCTGAGAACCACTATGGCAACAACTCTGTTTTTTTGGCTCCGAAGAAACTGAATTTAGTTGTGTGTAAGTAGTGCAAATGAAACATTATGTAAAGACAACACACAGATTTAACTGCTTTATCTCACTAAAAGAAAGATGAGCTGGACTTCTGAAGGTTGGTCTTGAAGTAAAGTTCCTTATTTATTTACAAAGGAGGAATGGACATGGATTTCTGTGGCAACATTTATTTATCTGTTTCCTTTTGATGACAAGGTCCTTCCATGAGTTTTGCTTGAAAGATTTTTTACTTTTCATAGTGCTTTGGTAAAAGTGAGACTCGAGGTGTTACCTGCTGCATAAATAGCTAAAATAATTTTGCACAACATAGTGAGATGTGGCAGCTAACATGTAGTTTTGTATCTAATACATTAGACACATATTAAAAATTTCTGTGTCTAAATTTGAGGATTAAACAAATTTATGGTCACATCATAATGACAACTGTATATATAACAATACAGATGAATCGGTAAAGATGTTTTCTTACAGTGTACAGAATTGTATAGCTTGCTTGATATTGCTTGCACTTTTCATGTCAGAAGTAATGATATTTCTATCTAGTAGCATATAGGTGTGCAATGTTCATTTCTCCTGAAACAACTGTATGTGTCTGAGTTGGATTTTCCTCCAGTGAGTTGTTTTTATTATATGGGAGAGAGAGGTTAAGAAAGATTAAGAAACTTCACACAAGCAAATAGTTATGACACCTATTTGGAAGATGGGAGGAGAGTTTCCTGGCTTACAGGCCAAAAACAAAGGTAAGAAGTCATCTAAGATGAATGAAGGGGCAGGTTGGTGATTTTTCGTTTTCATTTGACCAAAACTTCTTGTCATGGTTTAGCA
>WBNH01012390.1:0-47762 GCA_013401255.1 Urocolius indicus | reverse complement strand
TGTGATTCTATGATTCTATTCCATCATCATATCTTTTCCTAAAATAAATAAATAAATAATCAATCAAGCCAACCAATCTACCAAGGAAATGACAGGAACTCCTTACAGAATGACTTATTTTCCCACTAACAAGACCAATTACTCTTCAGCTCATAAAATTCTTGGACAGGGAAGAAATGCAAGAGGTCATTTATATTATTCCCTAGTTCACAATGTAGTAGGCGTCCGGAAGATCTCGGATTGTAACGCGAGGGGTGAAGAGGAAGTGAGAGGTCTGGCACGGGGCAGAGATAGAGGAGGTGCTTATGCCAGCAGATATAAGGGCATAACATAAACAATAAGAGACAGAGACGGAGAGAGATGGAGACGGACAGAGACGGAGACAGAGCACCATCCACACCGTGTGTGCAGTGATCCTTTCCCTCGACTGTTGGAGAGCTGGGAGATCAGCCTGAACCACCACGTAGTGTTGCCTGCAACAGCAACACACAGAAAGATAAACCTCATAAATCTCACTTTATAGGATCATCATAAACCCTATCTGAGGAGTGCTTAAGACCTGCAGTGTTAAAATCCCCACAACCTCTACAACAAACTAAACAGTATGTGCTTTGCTGTTCTTCACTATTAGAAACCATTTCCTGTTATAGAATTGAAATTTTCTTTTTTCTGTCTCTACCAAGCACTTATTTTATTGACCGTGGACACGGGAATATTTTTCACCTTTGCTATTGCTAAACCAGTATGTTTTAAGACAGTTACTATGCCTTCTCTCAGAATCTTCTTGGATTGTTTTCCTAAAGGTAAATAACTTGCTAAACTTTGAGGGAAACGTGGTGAGGTTTTCCAGAAGAAAAATTTGAAGCATCTGTAGGATCGAGGTTTAAAGCTTTTTTTTTTTCTTTTAAAGAAATAGGTTTGATTTTACGCAGAACATGTTAAGGGTTTTTGTTCTTATGCTTTAATTGTCTAATTTTTGTGCATCCAGATGAAAGCAAGAGACAACTATAAAACAAGGGAGGCTGCCAATCTAGAAGACTGTAGGATAGACAAAGTCTTGTTCTTCTGAGTAACAGGTGTCCAAAACAGCCAGAAGATGGTAACAGTGCCCTACAGGAAAGAGCTCAAGTATGTGTAACAGAACAGGCTTAAATCAACACAAATGTCTGATTTGCCTAGAGCTGTAATTAGAAAGAGCAATAGTGCCTTTTACATACTACTAATACACTGTGGGCAGGCTAACCGAGAGAAAAGCAGTGGCTAAGTGGTACATACCCACTGTAAATTGTTATTTTTACATGTCCTTGTATTAGCATGACAAAAGTTGAGAACACCATTGCAGTAAAGTTGGGAAATGAAAATGCCAAGTCTTGTGCTGTGGTTATCTGGATACTTTACCAGTGTTTTAGTGAGAAATAATGGGGGAAAAATACTAATTATACACTATGAATAAGGAAGACTACAACATAGTCCCATCATTGGATAACAATCTTTTCAAGAAGTAATAGTGCAGCTTCTGAAGTATATCCTTTTCTTAGTGCAAATAAGCAAATTCTCACATTGCAAATAAGCTTTCTTGTAAATCATCATATAATGACATCAGATTATTTCCTTCATTATAGCTGAGGGATCTATAATATCTTGCTAGTCAGAGCACCAGCTTAAACACAGAAAAAATAAATTATGTAGACAAAAAGTATTCCTTTTCTGGATTTGAAAAGTGTCCTCCTAAGTGGCTGAGATCATTATTAATGTTGAGATGGCTGCAACATTCTGGAGCTATAAATGCCAATATCAGTTTAGACACAAGTGCCCATTTATTGGTGTGCTCCTTTACAGGTCAGTGTGGAGCTTTAGGAGTCACAGTCACAGATTCTGTAAGTGAAGAAATAACTGCTCATGGATGTACAACTCCCAGGACTGTCCTGAAGCAAGATTTCAACAGAGAAGTTCTTACATTAAAAACATTTTGATTTGTTTTGTTTTAAAACTGTAGAACTTGGCAGAGAACAGTCACAACCTGTGCCAACTCATCTGAAAAGCTCTGAGGTCTCTCTGAAAACATTGTGAGTGCAGCCAACAATCCCAGGCTGCATCCAAAAAGGACAACGGTTTTGGTGATTTGGATGAGACATAGAACCTCTGGATTGAGGCATAATTTTTTATGAGTCATACCTTTGTCACCTGATCTCTGGATTCTGGGAAGTACTGTTCTCCACACTAAGGGTTCCCAGATTTATTTTTGTGAACTAACACAACAGATGCTAACAAGAGTTCAAAGCTGAGTGTTTGCAATAAAAGTCTTCAATTTCAGGGACTTGGTTGCACATCATTCAGATAAAGCATCAGAAATGTGTTTCTAAAACACTGTATACATCTGTGTACTCTGAAGACTACATAAGCATTGAAGCTGCATGGAAAAAAAGAACTCTTAGAAGATGGAGCTGTATTATATCAGAATAAAGACTATGACAGACACAAAGTGACACTTCAGTTCTAATTGTGCAGTTCAGTAACTATTATGTAGAGAAGCACTTTTATGACTAGATTTTACTGACTATAAGATGATACTTTAAAAACAGTATTGCAATTTAAGTTTATTTCAGTTCAATAGGAATTTGTGGGAATTTGGATTTGCAATTCTCCTTCCATCCACTCAAACACTGCCAGCTGTGTTAGACTTCACAGCATGCAGCGTTCTACATAGGTTATTCTGTGTGAAGCAAAAGGAAAAGTATCAATTTACGTCTTACCAGAGTGAATAATTTAATACTTCTGAGACCAGGCTTGGAAATCATTGCCTGTAAAGTCAAAGCACTATTTGCACAATTAGAGATTACCTCCCCAAAAAGTATCAGAATCAGGCCTTTTACCCTTGACCAAATGAAGTAGAATGATTGCATCTGTTATCTGTAATAATTATTTGACTGAATCATGTGAGCAGTAGTTCACCTATTTTCTATCAACCTAATTCACGGTTAATGAATCCTCTTAATGTACCCTTCGCCATAAGGACTCAACTCACAAATTACTCTATTCATGTGGGATCTGATTACGTAATTATGTGATTTTGATGTTTGTCATCTCTTCAGAAGGTAACAGGTCAGAGAAAAAAAATTCAAAAAATCATACTACATTGTCCCAGAGCAATTTCCTTTTGTCTGGGCACAAAGAGATTCTCCTTTAGGCATATCACAGGAGAGCAACTAGTCTACTTTTTCTTCTTCTCCTTAAAAAGAGCTCTCATGTGCTGTTTCTCTTCAGTCATATTTTTCTCTCTAAAGATTTAATTGTCATTCTGTAACTCTTTGTTTTCCTTCTCCTGAGCTCGTTTACACATTTAAAGATCTTGGCCTTAAGCACTCTAAGGTATGCAATGCCTCTTCCTATAAAAGATGAAACAATGCAGTGTTTAAGCAGGTAAACAGGGAGAAACTAGATTACCTATGGAGTGCCCAATACTTGGGTTTGAACTCCATGACTGATTATGAGAACAGCCTCTAGTTCTCCCCTCAGCCAGTTGCAGCTCTTGCTTTTAGATAGGTCAAGGCAGCATCAGATATTAGTACTGGGCAATGAGCATACAGAGTTGCAAAGCAAGGTTAAAGGATTTACTTTCAGGGATGGCAGAAAACACAAACCTCTTGGCCCTTTGCTCTTGTTGGCAACCAGTTTATAGAAGCTGTTTCTTATACAGCAAAGTATCACGTGCTTGTTAACAAGATGGATTTTTCCTAGCATGTGAAGACAGCTGGAGTAGGTAAAATCTTCAGTCTTGTCATGTTCCAAACTTACTCACTTTCCAACACCTCTGTGACAGGAAGCAGCTATGCTTCAGGGGAAACCAGCTGGGAGCTTCAGGTGGGAAGGCTGCAGACAGAGGCAGTGTCCCTACCAAAAAGGGCACAGTCCCATAGTACCTGAACAGGAAAGTGACACAGATGAATGCAAATCCTGAATGGACAGAGCTGCCTATGCAGTAGGCATGAATCATTATGGCGATACATGCCCAAGATAGGCTACCTGGAAAAGGTTAAATCAACAACAGCTCTGCAGAGTTAATTCAAAATAGAACAGTTCTGACAGAGATTAAAAGGAATTTGGGTGACCTCAACTTTCCTTTTAAAAGCATATGCCTCATAGGCAAATGCCACATCTTTCCTCTGTGCAGTGAATACACTGGAGTTGTGTTACATGAGGCTATTAGAGTTCTTATTGTCCTGAATAGTCATCACAGTACAGATGTTTTGAAATATATAGTTTACAGAAACCACTATAAACACACAACTCATCTGATGTCATAACTTGTCTGATGTTCCTTTTGTATTCATTGTAGAATAGCTTGTGGGTCAAGATAAGGACAGGGACATCACTTAATAATTACCATCACAGGCAAAACAGAGTAGGCTTAGGGAAATGATTTTACTGCCAATAATATGCCAATGTAGCATAATGAGAAATAAGAACAAATCTAATAGCACTTTCTGCCCGCCCCCTCTGCTTCTTCTCAGACTACTTCACTTAAACTCTCTTACCTCCCTCCCTTCATCAGAAGTGCAGGGGGTTAGCGAGTGGAGATTGTGCACAGTTTCTAATGCCCTGCCTCTGCTGCTCCTTCCTCCTCATGATCTTCAGTATGGGGCTTTTGCAGAAGAGTGTAGTCCCTTCACTGCGTTCTGCTTCATGAATGGTCTGCTCTAGCAAGGATCCCCCATGGGGTCACAGTTCCTGCCAGGAGCTTGCTCCAGCCTGGGCTCTGCACTGGCTGCAGCTTTCTTAAGGCAGAGCTACCTGCTGTGGCATGGGGTCCTGTCTGAGCTGCAGATGGATCTCTGCTCTACTGTGGACCTCCATAGCTGCAGGTGGATGTCTGCTCCAGCACCTGGAGTATAGCATATAGTACTTCTTATTAACTGACTTCAGTGTCTGTAGGGTGGTTTCTCCACATTTTTTCACTTTTCTCTCCCAATGCTATCATGCAGCATTTTTTGACTTCTCTTATATATGTTGTCACAATACATTAAGCTTGATGATGATATTAAATTAAGAGGAGCCATGGGCTCACTCCTTCAAGGGTAGAGAGAGCTTTCAGAGAGATCTGGATAGACCAGAGAGCTGAGCAATCACCAAATTTAACATGAGCAAGTGCCGGATTTTGCCACTGGGATGGGGTAATTCTGGTCATACATACAAACTGGGGGACAAGAGGCTGGAGAGCAGCTCTGCAGAGGACAAGGCATACGAGAAGCAGCTCAGTTTGTTCAGCTTAGAGAAGGCTGCAGTGTGACCTCATCACAGCCTACAGCTTTCTCAAGGTGGGCAGCAGAGGGGGAGGTGCTGATCACCTGGGAGTGTTGATTGACAGATAGCTGAATACGAGTCAGCAGTGAGCCCAGGTGGCCAAGAAGGCCAATGGCATCCTGGCCTGTAACAGTGTTGTCAGCAGGAGGAGGGAGATGATCATTCCCTTGTACTCAGCTTTGGTGAGGTTGCGCCTTGAATACTGGTATCCAGTTTTGGTCCCGTCTCTACAAGAAGGACATTGAGTTGGGGCTCTTTAGCTTGGTAAAGAGGAAGCCTGAGAGGTGATCTCATTAATGTTTACAAATACATAAAAGGCAGTTGTCAGGAGGATGAAGCCAGGCACTTCTTGATGTCCAATGATAGGACAAGAGACAACAAGTACAAGCTGGAACATAAGAGGTTCTAAAGAAACACAAGGAAAAAATTCTTCACTGTGAAGGAGATGGAGCTCTGGAACAGGCTGCCCAGATGGGTTGTTGAGGCTCCCTCTCTGGAGACATTCAAAACCGATCTGGACAAGTTCCTGTATAACCTACTCTAAGTAGTCCTGCTCTGGCAGAGAGGCTGGGATCTTTCATGATCCCTTCCAACACTTAAGATTCTACCATTCTATGTGCTAAAGAGGATACAGAGGCAGGTTACCAAGCTAGGAAAGGATTTGGAGCACATCTCATATGAGGAATGGCTGAGGGATCTGGGGCTGTTTATCCTGGAGAAAAGAAGACTCAGGGGAGACCTTATTGCTCTCTACAAGTACCTGAAAGGAATAGAAAAAGAGGAAATGGTCTCAAGTTGTGCCAGGGGAGGTTCAGTCTGGATCTTAGGAGGAATTTCTTTACTGAAACAGCCTGCTCACGGAAGTGGTGGAGTCACCGTCCCTGGAAGTGTTAGGGACAGGTAAATGTTGTACTTAGGAAAATGGTCTAGTGGTTGATAGGAGTGGGACAAAGGCTGGACTCAATGATCTTAAAGATGTCTTCCAGCTGAAATGTTTCTATGATTCTATGACATGGGGGGAATGGAATGAAATTAGGAGAGATTGAGACTGGGCATTAGGAAGAGTTTCTTCACTGACAGGATGGTTGGTTGCTGGAACAGGCTCCCCAGGAATGCAGCCAGGGCATCAGCCTGTCAGAGTTCAAGGAGTGCCTGGACAATGCACTTCACCATATAGTTTAGTTTAAGGAGCAGAGAGTTCGACTCAATGATCCTTATAGGTCACTTCCAACTTGAGATATGCCACGATTCTATGATTTTGTTCTACTAAGCTCTTTTACTATTAATATTTCCAAATTTAGAAAGGCAACAAAACCATGCAGTCATCAAAACTTTTGAAGCTCTCTACACTGCAATTCTTTTGAGATGTCAGAGTGTGATGGTTTAAGCCTGGACAGTAACTAAGTACCATGTAGCCACTCACACACTCCTCCCCGACACTGGTGTTATGGGGAGGAGAATTGGAATAAAGAGGTAAAAACTCGTGTGATAAGGACAGTTTAATGGGACAGCACTAGGGGAGAAGAAATAAAAGTAGTGATGATAATAATAGTAGTAATAAATATATAAACTGAGTGATGCACAATGCAATTGCTCACTACCCAGAACCCGATGATCCCTTCCCCCTTGCCCTGTCAGCTTCCTCAGTTTCTCTAGTAGTCATGACATTGTATGGTATGGAATATCCCATTGGCTGGTTTGGGTCAGTTGTCCTGGCTGCATCCCTTCCCAGCTTCCTGTAACAATGAACTCTTTTCCGGTCAAGCCCAGGACAGTGAGCAACTCATGGCTGAATTAGAAGCCTAGTTACTAGCACTGCTTTAAGGCTGGCACACTGAAGAGAAAGTGATCTCAGGAGAACATAGTACCTGTCTCCTCTGATTGTGGTTTTGCTAGGAAGTGGGACTCAGGAGCTCAGAAGGGTTCACATACACAGGGAACAACAGTACAAAGTACATTCAAGTGTTCATTTTTTTTATTCAACTTTTTATTCTTGTAAAGGAGGGTCCTTCCTGCTGCAAGCCATAATTTTAAAGTTTTATGTGATTTTAGCATTATTAATTCTGAACTGAACTGAAGGATCTACAAAATTTTTTTCCCAGATTGCATAGCATAAGAATGCAGTTTTCAGGAGGAGATTCAAGTTCCAATTTCTAGTCCAATTTTAAGCATTATGATGCCAAAGCCTTATAATCTTTCAGAGATAATTTAGGTGATGTCTGCATCATAAACTGCCTCTGGGCAAGCTTCTGTCAGGTTTCCACTGTGGATCCCAGGCTCTGTCAGAGCCAGTGCATACTTGACTGACTGTACTTGCATAGGGTATTCCGTGCTGGGTCAGCAGAGGTTAAACATGAGCCCAGAGCCTATGATGCTACTGATTTACCTTGACATTTTGCTAGCAGTTTTTTGGCCTCAAGTTGTTGGTGAGATCATTTTATTTTCTGACTACCATCACATTTGTGCTTAGATATATGTAAACCAATAGTAACAAATACCAGCTTTTGATACCACAAGTTAGTATTGTTCTGCAGGCTTTCACCTGTAAAGCATTGGGTGTTTGAATATAAGGTTCAGATTAGTATCGAGCTGGATTTATAACTACACACAAGATCTTGCTTTATGAATTGTTCAGGTTGAATAGACATAATTAAAATTTCAAACCTTTGTAGTTCAACACCTGACCTCCTTGCATGGTCCATTAATCCAGTCAAGTCTGTTTGTGCATGTCAAAATAAATAAATGCCTCCAAGAAAACCTACCCTTAAATCTCTTTTGAAAATAGTGGATTAGAATCATTTCTTGCTTTGATTCTTCTGAAAAATACATCTCAAGTCTATCCACAGATGTGATCCACTTTGAATTCACAAAAGGTCACTACCTTTGTGTAGTAAAAAGGATTTTATTTTTTTTTATCTCACAAAGGAAAGCATCCTTTCTATCTGACTGAGGCAAAGAATAATGCACATGCATAATACCTGCTCCAGAACACAGAAGGAAAAAATGTGTTACATTTGCTTCTCTTTACCCAGCCAAGAATATCTGGCTTGTCAAGACTGTCACAAATATGAATTATTTGTAATTACTGTGTTTTACAGTAATAGATAGCTAGAGTTGGGAAAAGAATATAAAAATAATGGTTAACGCAAGAAAACTATTATGTTTAATCAAACTGGGTTTTGGAAACAGATGTTTGAGGGCTGTGGTGAGAAATAAAATACTTATTATGTGCACTGAGAGAAATTAAAACAAAAATGGACCAAAGGCATAGGAAAAAAAATATTTGGGGAAAAAAAAAAGTGTTATATAGTTTGAACTACATAGAATTAAGATTTCACAGATATGGAGACCTTTATAAATAATACACAGACACAGTGTTATTTCTTTAATCACTAGATGGTTCTGAAGGCCCAAAATTGCAGAAGAATTTAATTAACAATGTACTTTGCAAGAGGTGGGGAGGAGTATTGTCTGGAATTAAGGTGTCTATAGTTCCTATTTAAAAAAATTATATTCAATATAAGATCTGAGATTTATTAGGATGAGATTTTTTTATAATATTGCTTCACTGGATAAGGTCAGACTTTGACTGATATAAATAAACCTACTTTCAAGGTCATCAGCAGCACTATACTGATTTTCACAGGTCAGGATCTGGCCCTCATATGTTGTTTTTGAAGAGCTGTATTTTTAAATAATGATTACATATGTAACCAGCATGAAAGCTAAGCAGGAGAATTTGCAAGGCTGTGTTCTGGAAACTGATGCAAATATGTAACATGTGAAAACATGGTTATTTTCCCTGACTGTTCCTACTGGTCCTCTGTCTTAGGGCCTGGGTTCATTCTGCTTGATTTCAAGCAGCAAACCAAAACGCCTCGTTTAAAAGATCACTCTGGATTGAGAGCCAGGGCTCACTCTCTAGCCAGAAAGGAGCAGAAGGTGATTCAGACCTTCACGCAGCAGAACTGCCTTCAAGCACTTACATTTCCTCTAGAGTCCTAAAAGAAGTTGTCCAATGTAAATGTCCCCAAATACTGATTCAGAGAAAAGTGTGTCACCCAAATCTTTGGAGACTACTTGGAGTAGTGTTTTAATTCCTACAGAAAACAGATGTGAAAACCACCAGAAAGTGAATGATTCCTAAATCTAACATCTTTAGATTAGGAGATCAAGAAGAATAGGACATCCCTAGGAAATTGAAGAAAGAGCTCAGGGAAGCAGAGTGTGATTCTCCTACGCTGCCATCAGAATAAAGGGTAAGCAAAGAGTACTCGTTTTACAGAAACGACACAGGAAGTTATATTCATGTAGACAATCAGGGCCAAGTTTAAATCTTGTCAAGAAATACCACTTTTAATATTGATAAGCAATATTGTTTATAAATCAGGTCAATTATTTTCTGATGGAATGATTTTTTAATGAAATAGAATAATTTGAAGGAAACAGATGACCTCATGAACATTCTGAAGGGGAAACTATAGAAGTGATCCATTCTGGATTAATTGATAGTGTTTGTAAGTGACAAATAGTCAAAATTTATATTGGAAATGTTACCAAGGGAAAAAAAATTGCTGAGTGGTAATGTTGTCTTGATTTGAGATCAATTGTGTTTTAGTATTTTTAGAATTTCCCTTCAGATATTCCAAATGAGCCTCTGCCTCCCGGCACTCACAAATGCTGCATGATTTATTGGGTGAAAATCTGAGGAGATCAATTCAACTAGAAATATCATAGATGATGCAACATATGAGAGTCAAATCTCAAGAGAATTTTATCAAATATTGGGGAATAATGTAGTGCTTTACAAGCAAGGAGATAAAACAGCTCTTCTCTGCAGCTCGAATTAGGCTTTTAAAAGCTTGTTTCTGGGTGCTGAGTGTTGCACATGACAAATACCCTCTGCTTTGAGGTAGTAAAAAATCTTAGCAACAGATATTTGTCTACCCAGCTATTGAATCTGAGTAGCAAAGCAACCTGTGAGATGCAGTTTTCTATAGTTGGTCGATATTATGCTCGGTTCTCACAAAATTAAGTATCAGACATAATTTGCATTTATGTAAAAATAAAGGATAGAACACAAAGTAGTATCAGAAGTACTGCACTCTGTTAATGTACTTTGTGAACTGGTGAAAAATCGTTTGGTCTGCTAATAACACTCACCTCTAAACTTTGTTTTAATCCTCATATCTGCCTTAGAAATATCCTGAGGTAACTGATATCCTGGACATTGTATTTCCTGGTGTCCATTTCTAGGTTGTTTTTTGTACCACATGTTCTGAAATCTTGTAAAACTACTTTCATCACTTTTCCTTTGAGTTTTTCAGGTGGTGCTTCATGTATATCAGAATATCTCATTTTATTTGAAAGGAAAAAAAACAGCTAGAAACTGTCAGACTCTTTTGTAAACAAACTCAGAGCTTCTCTGTTCTCTTTGGAAGTTAGTGCACTAGGCAAGCGAAAAAGGGTTGTTTTTAGCTATGGTGACATTAACCTTGCAAACAGAATTATGTCAACCCCAGTATTGAGCCCCTTCATGTGTCTCCAGTATTCCCAGTTCTATCTGATTTTTCTGTGCTAATTTTGCAGTTTGATCTTTACATGAGTAGACAGGTGGGAAAATACATCAGCTGCCTAATGACTCTCTGAATAGACTGGTTTGTGTCAGCCTCACTGCCAGAAAGTCCCTCTTTTTCTCTGAACTGATGTCCATTTAAACAAGTCCTACTTATACTACCTGACAGGTGAAGCATTGTATAAATTATGCCTTTTTGGTTATAGGTAGCATTAATTTCTGCAGAAATTTTTAGACAAAAATGTGTTATTTCCAAGTATTTTTTGTAAACTGGCTTCAGTTGCTGTGCAGATAAAGCAGCCTGATTAATTGATCTTTAAATTATGGATCAGGTTCTGGATAGTTCTGTGCAAACCTGTCCTTAATGTGTTCTAAGAAACAACTTAATCAGACTTTTTTGAGTCAGTGGTTTCGTTTGGACTTTGAACGACTTTCTTCCTTGAATATAACTGTTTCCCTTCAGAATCTATGGCCTCCACTGTCCTGTGCCTGTCAGTGCCATAATTTCATCATGAGATGAATAGAAAAATAATTTTTTTTCTAGGGTATGGGGTTTAAAAATGTGACTTGATCAGAGTAATGCAGAGTATGTAGAACTGCTGAATGCCGTCTTTCCTTCAGTTTTTACTGTCAAGGTAAGCCCAGTCCCTGGAAGACAGTAAGATAGTCTGGAGACTGGAAGACCAGCCCATGGTGGATGAGGATGGAGTTAGACACCTATTAGGCAAGCCTGATACCCATAAAGCTATAGGACCTAATGGGATGCACCCATGAGTGCTGAGGGAGCTGGCCGATCTTGTTGCTAAGCTGCTCTCCACCGTTTTTGAATGATCATGGACAGGTCAGGTGCCTGAGGAGTGGAGAAGGCCAGTGTCACTTCAGTCTTCAAAAAGGACAAGAAAGAGAACCCAGGAAACTACAGGTTGGTCAGCCTCGTGTCCATTCCTAGAAAGGTTATGGAACAGCTCTTCCACGATGTCATCTCTAAACACATAAAGGAAAAGATGGTTATAAGAGATGGTCAAAACAGATTCATCAAGGAGAAATCTTGGTGACCTATGATGACTGGCTAGATGAATACAGAGCAATGGATGCCATCGACCTTGACTGCAGCAAGGGTTTTGACACTGTCTCCTATAACATGCTCATCAGAAAGCTCAGGCAGTGTGGCTTGGATGAGTGGACAATGAGGTGGATCGAGAGCTGGCTGAATGACAGAGTGGAGAAAGTGGTGATCAATGGCACAGAATTGATTGGGAGGCCTGTGGCCATGGAGTTCCACAGGTATCAGTACTGGGACCAGTATTGTTCAACATCTTCAGCAACAACCTGCATGAGGGTACAGAATGACTCTCAGCAAGTTTGCTGATGACATTAAACTGGGAAGACCAGCTGATTCACCAGAAGGCTGTGCTGCCATTCAGCAAGATCTTAACTGACTTGAGAGTTGAGAGGACAGGAACATCATGAGGTTCAACAAGGGCAAGGGCAGAGTTCTGCATCTGGGAAGGAACAACCCCATGCACCAGGACAGGCTGGGGGTCAACCTGCTGGAGAGCAGCTCTGTAGAGAGAGACCTGGGAGTTCTGGTTGATAACAAACTAAAAATGCGCCAGCAATTTGCCCTCGTGGCCAAGAAGGCCAATGGCATCCTGGGATGCATCAAGAAGAGTGTGGCCAGTAGGTTGAGGGAGGTTCTTCTACCTCTCTATACTGCCCTGGTGAGGCCTCATCTGGAGTCCTGTGTCCAGTTCTGGACTCTCCAGCTCAAGAGAGGGAACTGCTGGAGAGAGTCCAGAGCAGGGCCACCAAGATGCTGAGGGGATGGAAACATTTCTCTGACAGGGAAAGGCTCTATGACCTGCAGGCTGTTTGCCTGGAGGAGATCAAGGTGTGACCTTGTTAACACTCCNAAGTTTGCTGATGACATTAAACTGGGAAGACCAGCTGATTCACCAGAAGGCTGTGCTGCCATTCAGCAAGATCTTAACTGACTTGAGAGTTGAGAGGACNGGATGGGGCGACATTTTTTTTTTCTGTAGTCTTTAGTGACATAAGGTGGAACATAAATGTTCAACTTAAACAAATGGAGAAACTTCTTTCCTTGTGAGGGTAAGGGAGCCTTGGCACAGACTGCCCAGAGAGAGTGTGGAGTGTCCTTCTCTGGAGATTTGCAAACCCATCTGGGCACATTCCTGTGCAATCAGATTGATGTGAACCTGCTTTAGCAGTGAGTTGAACTAGATTAGCTCTAGAGGTCCCTTCTAACCCCAACCACTCTATGATTCTATCATGTTATCAGGTACACATTAATTCCTGGGTTACAAGAAGTGTGAATTCACTAAGTACTTCTATCATGACATGTAGACTCTTTTATCTCTCTCCTTATTCATCTCTTTCTCTAGCTAAAGTCACAATCTCTTTAGTCTCTCTGTGTAAAACAGTTGTTCACTGTTGCTGAAGCTATTTATCACTTTTCTCTATAGCTTTTCTGTTTCTACAGTGCTTTTGTTTGCAGAAATGCAGTTGGTGTCAAGGTTGATAATGGTGGCACAATGATGTCTGCTGGTTTGATTTTGTCAACTTTCATTATATTTCCTAACTTTCCATTTACCTTTTCAACTGCTGCTGAGGTTTAAAATGACATTTTTTTAGAGGGCCATGTTCAGTGAGACTAAGCAATTTTTCTGGAGGTAATTTAGGCCATCATTATTTGTATGCAAAATTAGGGTTATTTTTCTCAGCGTGTATTACTTTTTTTGCATCAGCGTTTAATTGCATCTGCCATTTTGTTGTCCATTCATGCAAGCAGCATGCAAGCCTCCTGTTCAGTGTCAGAGTCAAATTTGCATGCTGGGTAATTTCCTATCACTGGCAAATGTTATAACAAAGTTTTACTGGTTTCTTTAAAATTTGGCCTTTGTCTTTAGTGCAGATAAGTGATCTAATTCTAGATAAAAGTGGAATACAATGTATGCAAATGTGCAAGGAAATAAAAAGAGGAGGAAATGGTGAGGGATTTTTTTTTTTTTTTTTTACTGAAACTCATTGCATCTTGTCTCTTTGCCCAATTGAAACAAATTGCTTTCAAATTGTGGTTTGAAGGCCATTTTTCATCAGGTATTTGTCAGAGAGGCTGGTTATGGAGATATTGTTCCAAATAGTTGCACAATTTAGGTCTGAGCTCTAGCAAAGTAAGACATTCTTTAAACAAAATGAGAATGCTAATAAAATAACAATGTTACTGAAATTGATCCAGAAGAATGCCCCTTTGTTTTTATAAAGATAAGAGCTGTAGAAGGTGAAGAAACAATCTGAAAATGTTTACCTCTTTCTGTATTTTTGAATATCACCAGTATGTGTTTGAATGCAATTAAGTGAAAATATGTGGACTGCTTCCAGTAATTAGATTATAAGGATCCTATAATAGATGCATATAGCAGTGCAGCACAGTGATTAAGAACTTGTGGGCCTCCTTGCTTAGAGAGGGATATAAATCTTCTGAGGAACTTGAGCCTATGAGTTTTTCAGTTTTTTGAAAAAAAAATCTCAACAATAAGGGTTTCAAATAAGCTTTCTAATAAGACCATTTCAACTTTAATGAGCTGATAATGTGTTAATTTGATTTAAGCAATAACTGGTTTCTAATTTTAAACTCAATTTGTTCTGCTATTTCAAAAGAAAAGAAAATCAGTGTTATAATTAAATTCTTTTAATTTGATCATAGATTCAGCTACTTTGCCATGGAAAGATGGCTTGTTACTGAAACCTGCAAGTGGATACTGGCTCTCAGCAGTCCAGTCTAAGAAAATTTTATTAAAAGTGTACTTTGTACACTTAAAAGAGTGAACATTAGACAGTAGATCAGAAGCTGTGTGATTATCAGAAAAGCATAGACTGATTGAAAAGGTGAGATAACCTTATAGGTTCAAATCAGGCACTAGTGGCTTAGCATCTAGAATGCATTCTGCTATGCTAGAAGGGAAAATCTGATTACACCACCATGTTCTGCAAAATTTGTCAGTCTCTGTGCTCTAGTGCACAGCAGCGTTTTGAAAGGATATTTCATTGCAATATGCAGAGAGAAAGTCATCTAAATGTGCAAAACCTTTTAAGATCCTATTTCCAAACCTTTCCTCATTCTCGATATGACATTTATTGTATCTCGACCTAGCATTGAGGTTCTGGCATATCAAAGCTCTTTCATAAGCATTAAGCATGTATTCAAGTGCTTTGCTTGGATTCAGATTAAAGCATCTCATAAAATAATATAGTTTTTAAATCTTGGAGTAGATGGGAGGGCTTCTTCATTAAACAATACAACTCCAGCATTCTTGATCACATAAGAATAGGCACAGGATTTGTGCAAACCTCTTACCTGTCCAGAACAGTTATATTTGTACTGTGTGAAGGTGCCCCTCCGTGGTCAGTGTGTCACAGGCAATGTATCACAGGTAAAAAATAAGAAATTTAATTGAATGTGGGTTTATTTCAGGTCTATGAAAATATGAACAGGAAGTAAGCTTTCCATGAAGTGAAGTAGTACAGAGACATCTGTGACTTAAAAAGACTTACAGAGTCTGGCAGGAATATGAAGTCACTGTCCTTCTCTATAGTTAGCTAAAGTATTCAATATTTAGTATTTATGTTTTATTTTACTGTATTTTTGCAGAGTACAGGTGCAATGTCAACTTAAAATTTAACCTGGGCTTTGTATAATGTAATGGGTGCTGGTATGCAGTTAATTTTAAAAGGAAACAAGTTAGTTGCTCTTTATTTTTATTTTATCATTTACCTACAGAAAAAATTTACTAAGGCAAACATTTTCACCATAACATCACAAGAGAGGAAAAAAAAAACCAAAGCAAACAAAAAAACCCAAAGAAAGAACCAAGCCACAGGGCAGGATGCTGTTTACCATTTATGAGATTAATGCAAACAACACTTCTCATCTTCTGCTCATTTGGATCTTTTGTTTAGAACTCAATCTAAACCTACACTACAACAAAATGAAAACGCATTCTTCTTCAAGACTGGTTTGTGTCCTCTGGTGAAAGTTGTTTGTCAAGTGCTCCCATTTCTGCAAAAATTTTTTTAAAAAATAGAATTAACACACATGTAATGATACATGTTAATCTTAGCAATTAAAGCATGAAATCCACTTTCAATTGGACACATTTTCATATTTTTCTTCTCTCAACTATCAGGCAAATCCTTGAAATTTGCATATTTTCATTCATAAACTATTGTTTTTTTCTTTTGAATGCTAATAACTTCCTGCTATAGTGTTACCCTTTTTAGAAACAGCAGTGACAGAATGACAATGAAATTCAATCAATTTTATTATGTCAATTGATATGGGTGGTTTCTGGCATCTCAAAAGTTTTCATCTTTACCCATGATGGCTGTTATCCCACATCCTACTTTATACAGAAAACCCTTAAAGCTGGAGGGAGCAATTTTCAAGAAAATGAGCTGAAGACCCCTTTGAGTTATCGCTAAGACGCTTCTTAGCAGTTAAAATACTATCCTGCAGATCAAAATATATGTCTGATCTGAATAACCATTCTCTGAATCTGAATCCCATGAGTGGGAGTGTAGAAACATATCTAAACCAATATATCTAATGGAGTGAAGTTTCATTTGAGAATAAAACTGTTAAAGTGCCTCTACCTCTACACATTTTTCACCTCCCGAATCTAGAGTTCTGGTTTTGCGTAAGAGTTTCTTCTAGGTCTTACCACTCAAATATTGAGATGATAACATTCTGTGTCTTTTGGAACCTAGGAATACAAGAACTACCTCAGAGAAAACCCATTTTATATGATCTGGAGATCTCTTTTTTAATGAGGACTGACAATAATATCATCTTTTCTGAACAAAAACAGCTATTTGTCACCACTCTCCTAAACAAGGAATTATGTTAGTTAAGAGTTACAATGCAGCCTTTTTTGCTCATTCACCCCAAGGAACAAGCAATTTCATTTCTATGAGATGCATTTTATATTCTTGCCCAAATTACCACCTACTCCTCAGCGAGTGCATGCTTTACGTCAGCGTGTTTCACACCCTTCCGGTTCTGCCCAGTTATTGGTTTTACTTCCTAGGCTCACATACCAGGGTAAAGGAGTATTTATGGCTCCTTCTTCATCACAGTGACAAAACAAAGAAGCTTCTGCTTTGTCCACAGTAAATATACATTCTAATGATCTACTTCAAGTACATATTTAAGCTATCTCAGGTCCTTAATACTAACCACAAAGTGGTTTCATTTCAAATGCAAAGTTGATTCAGTAAACACTGGGTTGGTATTTTCAGTAGTAAGAATTATTTCACTTGAGTGGATACAAAACATTTAGAAAACGATACCCAAGAGCTCCAGAATTTTGTTTCCTATGTATGATAAAAATGAACAGACCTCTTGAAAGTCTCTTTTAATAATGAATTTAAAGTACAAATGTAACATGCAGTTCTTTGTTACTATTTCACAGCATAGCCTTGCCAGAAATTTATAATTTGTTGGATACAAAGGTAAGAATATATCAAATTGCCTGCTGAGAGAGAATTCCTCAAAAGTCTGCATTACAAGTCTTCTTTTTCCTTCATTTTCTTCACAAGTATAATATTTTTGAACATTTTGGAGATGGTTTTAGAACGGAAAAAGAGGTTTTTAAAAGCTAATGAAATCTCAGAAGCAGTCGTATTTCTTCTTCTTGTAATGCTACAGTAAAGTTAACATTCTTATAGAATCAGCTGTAAGCTCAGTTTTACAACTGTCACAGGTTTGAGCCTCCTCAGAGTCTTTAGTAGCAGCATTTCAAGCTGTTTGACAACATTCAGCTTAGTGGTGTTGCAATTTTATGACATGAGTTTATGGTAGAACACCTGCAGAAAGGGAGATGTATTTCTCTTGTCATCAACAAGTGTTTCAGAAATTTCACTGTTCTTCACATTAAATTGAGATCTTATTTAATTTGTTACTGAATTGTTCTATACTAACTTCCCTTCAATCAGACTGTATTTTAGTTTCAACTCTTCTAAAAGCTGGGTCCATACAATTTTAGTGGTAGCTGTTGTTATTTCCACAGAGCCCAGAGTAATCAAATGGTATTAGAACACTGCCCTGGTAGATACTGACCTTGCAGGTTTGGCAGGACTACCTGCACTCTCTAAATCAGACCTATTCCTAAGTGCACTAAAATGAAATTGACAGTTCCTCCCCCACACCAATAGATGCTGTTCAAAGTCTTGCATGCTTGCACATTCAAGCCCCGTCTTATCAGTAAATTTCACACTGGTAAGGTTGAAAGATCAAAAAGGTATTCACTAACCTTTAAGATGCAAGTAAGTCAAAAATTCAATTACTGTTCGCACAATGTTTTCATCGGCCACTGGTCTTCCAAGATTCCCTATAAAATAAGTTAGTGGGCTGTTTAGTCTGGAGAAGAAGGGACTGAAGGGAGATCTTATTAACATTTACAAATATCTAAAGGGTGGGTATCAGGAGGTTGGGGCATCCCTTTTTTTCTATTGCAGCTAGCAACATGACAAGGGGTAATGGGATGAAGCTGGAACATGAAAAGTTCCACTTAAACAGAAGAAAAAACTATTTCACTGTTCAGGTGAGGGAGCCCTGGCACAGGCTGCCCAGAGGGATTGTGGAGTCTCCTTCCTCGGAGGTCTTCAAGACCCGCCTGGATGTTCCTGTGTGACTTGATCTAGGTGAACCTGCTCCTGCAGGAGTGTTGGACTAGATCTCTAAAGGTCTCTTCCAACCCTACCATTCTGTGATTCTATGATTCTATGATAATGTGGTATAAAGATCTACTGTGTGTGACATTGTGGCTAAGTTTATGAATACATTGGAAAAAAAAAAAAAAAAGAAAAAGATATCTGAAGTTTGCTTTTCCTTAAAATCCTTAATGGAAAACTTCATTTCATGGAAGAAGGAAGCCATGTTAAGGTAGGTAATGGCAATTCTCAGAATCAAAATTGCCCAGCTTTTTATGCTATTGCTGCACAAGAACTGCTCTGACACCTTAATGGTTACAGTCTTTCAGGTTTTATGAGTTCTGTGGCAGAAGAATTATCCTCTGTTCTCTACTCTCGCCTTTGTGTCTGCTAGTCTGAGTCAGAAGGGAAAGGTAAATTTAGCAAAGCTCATCAGCTTTGCAAAAATTCATCATGTCTGACTTTGCTCCTAACAAGCCAATCAAGTTATAAAGAGATAGCCCAAAATCTAGAACTGGGACTTTACTTAATGCTCAGAAAGGTCTGGTTTTGCATATGCATCTAATACAATATGCTCCTCTCTGATCTTGTGGAAATAGCCCTTTTGATGCTTTTTAAATAGCCCAGTTTATCAAGCTCTCTGAGAGCTTCTTATTGTACTTTGGGAGGCTGAGAAATATGCTGTCTGTGCCTGTTGAAGAAAAAAAAGGAAAAGAGGAGACATCTTGCTTTTTATCAACAGACTAGTTCCATATTAGAGAACAAATGGTAGGTAATTTCTCTAAGCTTTTTAGTTCTCTGCATACAGAACAGATGGCTCCTGATACCCGATTGACAGTCCATTATTGTATCACTGAAAACACTGTTCCTTGATGTTCCTGTGATTAAACACACGGAGCATGTTTAATCACAGAAAACAGTCTGACTGACTTTGCATCTGTGCATGTTGGGGGAATTCTTCTGGGGAAGATTTAGGCCTCCAGTGACATAAAGGTCAGAAGGCAGACATCACTGTAGCACTAATAAACAAATCTTGATGGGGAGTTGTAAGGGACACACAGGTTTCTGGTACATAGAGAATCAGCATTTAAATAAAGCATTTAAGAAATTTGCATCTAAAGGTCTTGTCTTCAAGTCTTTGAACTGACACAAAGATGTTATCATCTGCATTACTAATACTTGTATTATTTAACTTTTTTAATTTAAATGTTATTCCGTCTAACCTGTTTTTTGTTATGATTAATCATGATTATATTAGTAGCTTATTAAACTAGTTTTTATTATCACCATGGTATTTATTGGATAAATATTTTTCTTTAGTGACTTGATCATGACTTGATCACATGTCTATTTCTATATGCTCAATGACCTTATGCTAATATATGCTAATGACCTTAATTCAGTGATGCCAATTACTTGCAGACTCATGGATTAGTCCCTCCACATCTATTATGTAACTAATACAGTTTACAAGTTCTTCTAGGTTATCTGGAGAGCTTGTGGATTTTGAAGTATTGCTTCAAGGAGAGAGAGCAGTGCTTTGCATGAATTCTTTTACAGTAATAATGTATATGTATATTGCAGTTGTAAGATACCTTGATCAGCAAAATTCAACTAAAAAAAACCTATTCATTTTCAATTAAAACAAGAATTCTGTCATTTTTTTTTATATTCAAATCTCCTTTGGATAGGAACTCTATGATAAACTTCAGCTTCAAAGGAAACTTTTGGTGAGAGAAGAGCATCTTAAACAAAGTTAATAACAGAGGCAGTTATGTAATTTCTGGGTCTGATCCAGACAAATTTGGTTGGGTTTACTTGTAATCATGGAGGTGCAGCAGGACTGGCAAAAGAGTACCCCACTCTTATAGATCCTATTCCTGCAAAGCAACTTTAATGCATCCAAAAATTGTGACATATTCAATGTGAGCTGACTTGTTAGATTACAAATGTCATCTTTTAACATTGTTTTTAACTGGAAAAATATGTTTTTTAAATGTATTTGAGGAAGTAGGATCTTCCTTTTTTTTTTTATTGCCCCCTCCCTCGCTTTTTTCTTACAAAAATCAAAACAAACCACCAAACCAAAGAAATAACAACGAAACCACCAAAGGGGCAGTCATCCTGGGGATGTAACAGCTAAGAAATATATTGTTACTCCTCTATTTACAAAGTAATTATGTCAATGAAATTGTAATTAAGCACCTGTCCTTTAGTTATTAATTTATTTAGTGTAAAAATCATTTATGTCATGCAGGGTGGTTTTAAAACAGCCTGTGAGAGCTCTAGGGCTTGGAATTTGCTTCCCCACAGCATGGTGATGACTGTGGCAGCAAGTGACAGATCCTTTTTGCCAGTCTAAAAGTGAGATGCAGCCCAGCTCACTTGAGACGTCTGCAGCAGATTTCCTTTCTCCTCAGGAGAAAGAAGTAGGTTTTTCTAGAAGTTTCTACATCTTATCCTAAAGCAGGTGTTGAAAATAAATCCTAAAAGTGACAGTTTCTCTTTGCAGTGGAAGTCTAGACATCTATTGCCCAGCTTCGGATGAAGAATCCAGAACAAGGCTGTGCCTTTTTCATTGCCATTTTCTAAATTCTGATACATGCAGCCTCAAAATACATTGACTTCAGTTTTGAGCAGGTTATCAATCTTTTAATGAAAATAATCCATCTTGCTTCAATACAAGAAATATTCTGAGACTTAACAAGGAACTTTTTTTTTTTAAACGGTGAAGATCCTTGCAACATAAACATAGTCACACAGTTCTGAGATCTAGTTTCAGCTGAAGTATCAGAACAAAAACCAAAAATATGTGCCAGTGTCTATAGCTTTCCCTATTAAAAGATTGTTTAATGTCTCGCTGCTGCAAAGGATCTTGGATGTCAAGGGTGAAATTTGAACTACTTGTTTGAACACATGAAAAGAAAAAAACTAGGTTTAGTCAAAGTAAGATGATCTATTATACTTTAAAAGCAACACAATTTTGACACTTTTCCCTAGGTACCCAGATGTTGTAAACTACAGCCAGGATAAAAGTGCACACTGAATGGACAAATTTCATTTTTCTTCCTTTCATGTGTTTATTAGGATTTTTGTTAAAGTGTAGGAATAGTTTTGTATCTAGGTAGGTAGTTAACAGTAAATACATTGCTAAACATAAAAAACAAATCAACAATACTGTCTCTTAGAATTTCATTACCTGCTTTAATATCATCATCAGACTGTATTTCACGTTTACCAGTGAAACCATGTTTGTCATTAAAAGATCTGTGGTTATCTACTGCATCTGAGAAATCAAAAATCAGAGGAGTTAATGAACAACGACCTTTGCTATATTGTTCACTTTCATGGGTTTCAAAGAAAAGAAGATGTGCACTTTTGATACACAAAATGACAACGAAGCGATTCATGTGTCACAATAAAATAACTTCTGAAATTGGGCATATGATTGACATAATTTACAGACCCAGCCCTGTACTACACACTTACAGAAGCTAGTACTGAATTCGGAGGAAGTCGTGAAGAAAATCTAAGTTTGTGCATTTACACATAATTTGGGAAGCAGGTTTTGCTGCTCTTTCCTCTATCTTTGGAAAAGTTACTGATGACTTTGCTTAAAAGAAAACTGCAGACAGTTTTTGAAGGTTATTCATGTAAACTATCTTACATGCCCCTGGTGCCTCTTCTCTCCCCATTGCAATGGGCATTTCCTTTATCAGTAAAAGCTGATCAATACGACCTGCAACAAAGGATGATTCCTATTATCCAGTCTTAGATGAATGTCACTTTGACATTTCCCAGAGCATCTTTGCCAATTTGGTTTGATATGAAGGGGGGCAAATATACTTCCAGACATTTAGAGAACCAGTTAATAAGTTTAACATGCATTGATCCTTTTTAGGTATCCTTTAGGGTAATTAAAAGAATGAAGAAAGACACAGTAAGTATCTGTAATATTTGTCAGCTATTACTGAGGCTGAAAATATATGAACATTGGTAGTGAGTGTTCTTACATTAACAACAAATTATGTTAAAAGGACGGGTATTAGAGACAATTTAGCACTGTGTTTTACTCATAATCTGCGTTTGTGATTCTCCATCTTTGCAAACCAACATGTTTCTGTGTTTCAAAACACATTGTACATTAAATACTTTTCCACATAGTAAACTGTTAATACAGTCATGAGGTTGCATGGTTTAATCAAATTTTGTAATACCTCCAAAGAGGGGGAAGAAGTATTTGCATATGAAAATTACAGCTCAGAAGCAAAGATTGATCAGATATGCTTCTGCATATAATACCTCACATCACAACTCTTGTCTTTGAAAAGAACAGCTGTTGGCTAAGACATCTCAATTCTGTAACAGGCATCTAACATATCTAAAGTATTCTCCCAAATGAGTTTCTTCAGTCTTGCAGGCTTAGACACAATTACTGTATTTGTCAGAAAAGTGAGTAGCACACTACAGCAAGATTAAAAAAAATGCAGAAGAGTGTTTGACTTACGTGGCCCCAGTAGGTAACCAGCACTATTCAAAGTCCAGCCCCTTTTTTCTTTTGTCTTAAAGAACAAAATACAAATATGTTATTGCACGAACTATACAGTGATTTCTGAAGGTAAAGCAAACAGCATCCAAAGGGACATTCTCTCAGCAGAGACTGACTTCTGAAGGCAATTTTGCAAAATATTGTTAAAGAAATAAGAGCAGATAACACTGAAGCAAATACTAATGGTGAACTCTTGCCCTTGCCCCATCCAAGTGAATGGTTTTGCTATTGACATCCCTGTGGTGTGAAGATTTAACGCCACATGAACGAAACTACAAATCACACCTCAGAGGCAGAAATTTTGACTTTCTACTGCAGGCTTATGTTACCACCTGATAATCACCTTAAACTGCAATGGTTTCTCTTCTTTGTTTGGATTTACGTCATAGTCTCATACATACTCCTCCTTTGCTGAGTCAGATGGGTCATCCATGCCATTTTGGTCTGTAAACCACTCTTTTTTTTTTCCCTTCAGTCATATTACTGTTATGAGGGAGACAATATTCAAAAGCCCCAAATTCTTAACTAAAAACCTGTTTACGGTCCATAATGGGATTTTGGGAGTGCTGCATCTTGTCCAAGCCCTGTGTCTAAAAACAGTTCTTATCACTGCAAGGTTTTCTGTTACTGGCCAGATGGAACCTGGATGCTACCCCATGGACAAGGTCTTCCGTGGGAAATTGGTACTTACTGAGAGAGCCAGCCCAAATGTTTCTGCCAGGGTGGCACAAAGGATTAACGACAGGAAAAGCAAACCGGTGGCCCTCGGCATCTAGAAAGAAACCGCATGGGAGTAAATGATCGGAGTTCTCGCTTCGCCCTCCAGGTATGGCCCCCCCGGGCGTGCGAGCATCCCCGCCGCGAGTGGGACGTGGGGCTGACTCTTCTTCGCGCGGGGCAGGGCGGCTGTGGCCATCGGCTTGGCACCCGAATTCCTGCCGGGAGAGACGCCGCGAGCGGGTACCTTGAGCTGGGGGGCGGCGGTCCCTCCCGGCCGCGTCTCCCGGAGCGGGCAGAGGGGTTGGTCGGGCTGCGCTCCGCCGCGCTCGCTGCACGGGCGCGGGCGCGGAGCCGCTGCCGTCCGCGCCTCCCGCCACGCTTTATGAGCTGCAGCGGCCGCGCAGGAGAGCCGCCCACCTCCTCTCCTCCGCCTCCCCGGGTCATCTCCCGGGGCAAAAATTACAACTTAATTAGAGGTCGTGTAGAAGCCCGACGTAGGCTGCAGGACGGTAGCAGCCTGGGCAACATCCTCCGATGCCGTCGGCCACGGGCGGGCTGGGCGAGCGGCGAGAAGGGCTGTGACCCGCGGCCCCACCCGCGCCACTCGAGGGCTAGGGAGTGTGGCGGCTCAGGGCTTGTCGGGGACCGCGAGTCGCGGCTGCGAGATTCGAGGCGCTCAAATCCGCAGATCCTCGGCAGGCGTTCGGGACACTTGGCACTCCCGGCTCCCCTTGCCATCCCTGGGACTCCTGTGGTGCAGGCCACTCGCAGCCCTGTCGGATTCCTTTGACTGCTGTCCTTTGCATCAGAGCAAAAGAGACCGTGTCAAATATCTGTTGTTATACTTCCCCGATGCTTTGTATCTGAAATATCCTTTTTTGTGTGTGTTTTCTTTGTTCTTTTAGGTTATATGGAAAGGCTAAGGATGCAGCTCTCCTCACTGAGTAGGCTAGCCATGGCCTGGTAATCTGCAAGTGAAGTTTCACCACTTTGCTTGTCTGAGTTGTGGTTACAGCTGGCAGCAGGATGTGCAAAACTGAATTACAAGGCAGAGATTCCAGTGTTAGTTCCCTTCTTTACCCTTCCAAATTTTATTTTCTCTGCAACAGATGAATTTATTTACTTCAAGTCCTTTGAATTTGTCTTTCAGTCAGAAAAGCATTACATTGCACAGAAGAAGTTATACTGCCAGCTCCTTTTTCTGAAGCTGCTTAAGATTCTCCGCAAACGTCTACACAGTGTATGTGAACACGAACGTGAAGCCAAGACAGCTGTTGAACAGGGCAGCACACCTATCATTCACTAGTTTAAAAGCAAACTTTTAATTTTTGTTTACTTCAGTGTAGTATAATGTTCACACTCCAGGCCAGCAGCAGCAGCTGTGTCTAGCAGTGCTGTTTCCTACCCTCTTTTGTCAGGAGCAGGAAGATTATAACAGTGTAGTCACATTATTGGATCTCTGATCAAAAACTGCCCAAATAAAGTTTATTTTATACAGTTCTTAAATGCTCCTGCACATGAAGGGGAAGCTCAGCTTTCCAGATGTCATTTAACGCTTTTTGTCATCTGCTGAGGATGTTCTGTCAGCTGATGCATAATCCTAGCAATTCAGACTAGATGGACCTGGATATCATCAATACAATTTTTGAAAAGTGTTGTTTTCCTTTATCAAAAAAGCACTTTTGCTTTTAATTTCCTGACTTTCAACTATTAATTTTTGAAACTTGAAGATTCTCTGTGACACAAGTTGTTGTCTTTGTGTTATTTGAACAAAACCACAGAAGTTACATAAACATGTCAAAATTTGCATTCAAGTGATATTTCTGAAAGTGTTAATTCTCTTATCTTTGACTACAGTTTGTTCCTGTAAAAAAGCCTTTGAAACAATGTATATTAGCCTGTAGCTTTTATTGCCATTTTTCATCACAATACTTGCATTTTCTTGTCAAATTACAGAGTAAAATGATGTCCTCACCTCTGCCACAAATAGACATATTCTGTAGGATATTTGCATCTCACTGCTTAGGCTTAGAATTAGCCTAAAGCTTGCCTTTTCTAGCTTAGCTTAAAAAATGCCCACCTCTGTGACTACATGATTTATTTCCTTATTGAAGTGACTCTTCCATGTACTAATTCCTCCATTGATTGATTTCTTCTTTGGCTAATTGTAAAGCTGTAAAGCAGTTTTCAGTAGCTGTTGGATTATGTCTGGTACTCACCAGAGGTTCATCATTAGACAAGGTCACAGTGAAACTAAACTAATTTTTTTCCAAGAGAACAATAAGCAATGATGACAAAACTGTCACAGTTGTCTCTGAACAGAAATATGAGAGACAGGACTACCACCAGCTGTCTCAGACAACAACAAATGCTCTGTTCTAGAATTGTAACTGCATTTCATAATAATTAAATGAAAACACAGGGGAGAATACTATTTTCAGGCAGAGCAAAAAGCTGTGAATTTTAAAGGAAACGATAATATGGATCAAACAAATGAGGATATTGAAACATTGGGCTGGAGGAAAAAATGGGGTTTTGCCCCATGAAATTTAATTTTGAGAACAAATGGTAATTGTGTATCAGGCATTTCCCTTATATACAGTTGATGAGGTAGGAAGACCTAATTTTATTTTTAAATAACAAAAAAAATACACAATCAGTATTGGCTATTTTATATAACATTCAGGAAAATCACTGAATACAAGAGGATTTTGCAGTATATTTTGGAAGGGTCTGGAGTTGCAGTGGCTCCTCTCAGGGTCAGGCTTACTGAGAGACAATGAATGAAGCAGGAAAACATGTGGCTGGTTTTTTTGTGTGTGTGTTGAAGTTGTTCTAGCCAGGTTTGGTTTCAGCGGCTCACTAAGGAATATTAAAAGGAAAATATGAAAAGCACTGCAGTCAGAGAGTGATGTGCATCTGCCTGAAAAAGGAGTGAAGTTTTTTCCTTCCTCTCAGGTAACATCAAGCATGAACATATAATTTGAGACCATCCTCAAGCATGTACACAAAATCTCTAGTACTTTGTAAGCAATAGCCTTGGGAGATAAGTTACGACAAACATCTGTTTCCCATACACTGGAGTAGTTCTACTGAAAATCTGACATTACAAAAACAAATGCTTTACTGGGGGATGTCATCATCTAGTTAACTAGAAATGATCCTTTGCAGAAGTCTCAAGATGTCTGTCTTTGAATCTAATTCAATATTTATCAGGAGACCACTAACAGTCAATGACACCAGTAACTTGTGTTACTTGTTTTTTGTTCATTGGAAACAATTGTAGATTTTTAAGCTCAGCATTTTAACCACAAAGACAGAGATTTACCATAACAAAGTACAGAGAACAGGAACTGCAAGGATTTCTGACAGAACACAGACACTGATAAGTCTGAGTATCCAGAAGCAATGAAGCATTCCAGTTACCAACAAGACTGTGAATTGCTTTACTGATCTTGGTGGCAAATGAGGACCACTGTCACACAGCTGAAAAGCTATTTAGAATTTGTCTTTCTGCTCAACAGCGTTACCTCACACTGCAGCATTTGCATCTCAGCTGCTCATCGTTAGCCCAAGCTGAGAGAAGTCGAAGATGATGTTTGCTGATGACGTAGAACTTCAGTATGCGACTATCATTTTGAAAGCTGTTTATTCTTTGAGAAATTTCTTGATTGTCTTTCTGTCACACATCTAGAACTTGCTTCTTCTTGAATCTATGCAGAGCAGGGAACTTTTTTTTATGAAAAGCCACCAAAAAGCCAAACAACATCGCAATAAGAAAAGGGTCGTTTTCTTCATCCTTCCAAAGCCTTTGCTATTGTTTTCTTCCAATTTTCCCATTTTGTAATTTTTGTAAAATGGAGGCAATTTTCACTGAGTGAATCTTTAGCCCATTTTACCACCTGCAGCTCAGTGTCAAATAGAGCTAAGTATTATACTTTTGGAATGAAGGCCTGTTTTTTCTTCTGAATTACACTGCTATCAACTAATAACTTCCTGTTATTACATCAGTCACTGTGTAATTATTCACACAACATATATCATTGCAAAAAAAACCTGTGACTACCCTTTGTTAAATGATCTTTTGACTTTAAAAAATATTTTTTGGTTCAAGAAGCACGTTGATTTTAAATAATTGTGTATAAAATAGAAACAAGGGAGTAAAAACTTCAGAGAAGTTAACTACTGTATGCATCAATAATAGTGTGAGAACAGATGGAAAAACAGTTTTGATTCCTGCTTCATAAAACTTACAGGAGTTTAAAACTTACTGGAATATTTGTCCCATTTGGTGAAAAATTAGCCAATAGGTTTGAATCTATCAAAGACAGGTTGCTAGCCAGTGCAATCACATTAGCTTCACATTCTAAAGAAGTCAGATTTAACCAGAGACTCTCTTGATTCGGGTTTGTCTGAGAAGAGCACTGGGAATTTGAAATATTCTAATAAGTACCGTTTGTGAGGTTTTCCAGTTCTGACAGTAGTGGATCAATACAGATTGCATACTCCACTGCCATTCCCCAGAGAACTGCTGTTTGGGCAAAATGTCTATATACAGAAGCATTGCTGAAGTTCCAGGAGATCCACTGTTCCAGCAGTCCTCTTTGTAGGCCAGGTGGAGGGAGGCTTCAGAGCAAATGCCTCTCTCAGAAGCAAATATAGTATCTCAGCTATGTAAGAGGCAACAGAGCACGGTGCTCAGCTCCTGCTGAGGTCAGAGTTAAACTTTTGGGAGGCAGCAACTCTGGCTGAGTCCTTCAACAGGTAGGAACCTCTGACTCTGAGGGCTGGTTCAGGACTTCTAGATGCAGAGACACTTTTCCCAAGTTCTGAGTTATGATGCTTGCATGAAGGAAGCTGGGTTTTGGCTTAAATTTCCATTTAATTCCTAACTCACCAATGACCTCCTCCTCCTTTGAAGCATAGATTTAGTGGAAGCTCACTGGAAGCTCACCTACCTGCCAGTCGCGGGCCAGCCGGGATTGGGGCAACGCACTGAAACATATCAAACCCACTCCGGTTTGCTGAAGGGGGAGCACTGCCAAGAGCAAATGCTGCTCTGTTATATGCAAGCCCCCAATTTATTGTCAAAATTACATAATATCTGGTTTTGCTTTTACATCCTGCTGACCTTCAGGCTTTGCCTCTTTCCCACTGCTGCTGCTTCTCACACTCAAAACTCGGCATTCTGTACCGTTACCTCATGCACTATCAATCAGTCTCATACCCTGAAGGTAAGTTTACATTTTTTGCCAATTACCAGTTCTTTATTCCACACTTACCAAACACAAGGGAGCCATTTCTACTCCTGCAAGATCTCAGAAAGAATTGCTGCCTACCCACTGATGAGAAATGTGAAAAGCAGCTGATGACAGCTACCTGTCTCCTGCTAAACAGCTTCTAAGGTTACCAAAAGCTGAGAAGATTCTATTATTTAGAGGCAAAAGAGGTATGAAGTATTTTTTCTCCACTTCATGTTCAGTATGAAGTCATACACCTATAATATTGGTTCTTATTTTAATTACTGAGAGTAGATATGTGACTAGCTCTGTAAAGATGTGTCATGCCTTATGCAATATTTTTTTTCTCACACCACATGAAATAACCTTTTTTAAATTTTGTGTGTTTTACTGTTTAACTATCTGAATATTCTCTGCTTTTAAAAAACTATAGTACCTACGTTACCTATTGTTAAAAATAGTTAGTTCATGACTTGAAAAAATTATTATCATAACTCAGAAATCCTGTAGCAGCTTTCAAAGCTCTTAAAATGTGCTTATGAGCCATGAGACAAAGATTCCTATTATTAAATTATAGCTTTGCATTTAAATCACAATGAAACCAACATTCTGCAAATATTGTAATTTTTACACAGGACTGCATCACTGGATGAATTAAGTCTGCAAAAATAATTAGCACAGGTTTTTCTTAAACTGTATTTTAGAACGAAGATTAAAATGGATTAACTGAACATTAGAGTGCAGCAGTTCCTGTAGAGAAGCGTGCAGAAAGGGGTTGTACTGCCAGTTACTGGGCTCTGCTCACTGTAGGATTCAGCTGGAGCCCAGACACCCTGGCTAGCAGTTTGAGGTCTCCAAGGAATTAGGAGGGCTTATTAGGAAGTAGTTTGGAGTTTTCACAAGTGATGAAGACAATGAATGGCTGCAAGGTCTTTTGGAAAAATAGGAACAGGAGAAGAGAAGGTGTAATTGCACTTTATGTAAGAGAGAAACATGAGTGTATGGCAGTGAGCTATGGAGACCATGAAAGTTCTACAAAATGCCTTTGGATCAAGAGGGGATTGTCACCAAAGAAGATCTCATGTTAAGTAACCTCCACATCAGGATGACAAGGCCAGTGAAACCTTACTTTTGTCTACTCAAGGAAGTCTTGGGCCAGCAATATCTGGTCCTTATGGGTGGCTTCAATTACCCAGCCATTTGTTGGGAAAACAAGACAGTGGTGAACAGGTTCCTGGAATGCCCTGAGGCATTCTTCCTACAAATGCTGGACCTGCTGACTCAATGGGTTGTTACATTTACTGCTTACTAAGCTGAGAAGTCTTACTTGACAAGAAAACCACTAATGACAGCCCTGGGTGATTATTAATGACAGCAATCATAATATTTGGACTTTAATATCCTGTTGAGCATGCTGAAAACAAGCAATAGGACAAAGACTCTGGTTTTTAGGTGAGTCAGCTTCAGTATACATTCAGAGCATAGCTTTGAGGGATTTCCTGGATTCCCAGCAGAAAGGAGCTTAAGTAACTCCCAGTGAGTACCAGGAGTTACTTCAGAACAATGTCCTGGAAGAAAAAGAACAGTCCATCTTTTTTTTTTTTTTTTTTTTTTTTTTTTTTTTTTTTCCCAAAAGGGAAAAGAAGAAAGCAGAACAAGAGATGGTCCTGGCTTAACAATGAGCATTTGAGTGTACTTAAAAGGAAAAGGAGAAGCATATCAGTAATGGAAAGGTGGTCAAGTACCTATTGAGGATGACAAGAAACTTGATAGGACAGAGAAACAGTCAGGAAGGCTAAGGCTCATCTGGAATTTAGATTGGCCAAAGATGCCAAGAATGAGAAAGGATGTTTTGGATACATGAGCAGTAAATAGAAGCACAGGGAAGACATAGGTCCATTGCTAAATGCAGCAGGTAAACTAGTCGCTAATAATGCTGAGAAAGCAGAGGTTCTCAATACCTTCTTTGCTTCTGTCTTTACTGGCATAGCCAGACTCTATCATAGGTCAAAAAGCTATGACAACCCATACATGTCCCACTTGTGGTAGCAGAAGGGCTGTTCTGAGGCCTCTTGCAAGGACTCAACTCAGAATCTACCCCAAGGTGTTAAGTGAAGTGACTTTCATTGTTGCAAGGTCACTGTCTATAATCTTTGAAAAGTTATAGATATGAGGGAATGTCCCCAATGACTGGCTGAGAGTAAATGTGACACTGATGTAGAAAGGGCTCTAATGAGGAACCAGGAAACCACAGGCTCATTAGAATCATAAAATCATAGAATCATTTCCATTGAAAAAGATATTTAAGATCAAGTCCAACTAATCTCACACTGCCAAGCCCATCACTAAACCATGTCCCTCAGCACCTCATCTATGCATCTTTTAAACATCTCCGAGGATGGGGAACTCTACCACCTCCCTGGGCAACCTGTTCCAATGCTTATTAACCCTCTCAGTGAAAAAGTTCTTCCTCCTCTCCAATCTAAACCTTCCTTGCATGGGCGCAAGCTGAGCCCATTTCCTTTTGTCCTAGCATTCATTACTGGAGAGACTGACCCCTACCTCACTACAACTTCCTTTCAGGTAGTTGAAGAGAGCGATCATGTCTCCCCTCAGCCTCCTCTTCTTCAGGCTAAATAACCCCAGCTCCCTCAGCCACCTATCAGATTTGTTCTCAAGAGCCTTCAACAGCTTTGTTGTCTGTCTCTGGACATGCTTCAGCACCTCAATATTTTCTTGTTGTGAGTGGCTCAAATTTCAACACAGTATTCAAGGTGCAGTCTCACCAGTGCCCAGTACAAGGTGACAATCACTTCCTTGGCCCTGCTGGTCACATTATTTCTGATGCAAGCTAGAATGCCATGGGCCTTCTTGGCCACCTGGGCACGCTGCTGGCTCATGTTAACACTCCCAGGTCCTTCTCCCCAGGACAGCTTTTCAGCCACACATCCCTAAGTCTGTAGTGTTGCATGGGGTTGTTGTGGCCTAAGTGCAGGCACTCAGCCTTGTTAAACATCAGTTTAGTCTTACTGAAGTAATGAGTCTTCTTGGAAACCGTTACAAGCCAAATGAAGCAGATGATTGGGAAAAGCCAACATGAATTTATCAAAAGCAAATAATGCCTGACTAACCTGATCAACTCCTACCATAAAATGGCATCTTCTGTCAGTGTGGATTGGATGGGTAGTCTGCAAGATGGGTAGGAGATTGATACACAGGCCTCACTTGGAGGTTGGTGGTCAATGTTTTGCACTCAGGCTGGCAGCTGGTCACAGGTAGGATCCCCCAGAGATCGATACTGAGCCCCATGCTGTTTAGCATCAATGGACTCAACCATAAGACTGAAAGTGTCTTCACCAGGTTTGGTACTGACATCAAACTGGGTGATGAGGTGAACATGTCAGAAGTGAGCTATCTTACAGAGACACCTGGACAAGCTGAAGTAACAGGCTAGCAAGAATTGCACGAAGTTTGACAAATAAAAAGCCTTGCTCCTGGGTTAACACAACTAAAGAATGTTCTACAGGTGAAGATCTGTGCAGCTGGGGAGCCGACTTGCTGAAAGAGATCTGGAGGTTCCGGTGGAAAACAAGCTCAATACGAGTCAGCAGCTGCTACAGCCAGATGAGCACAGGGGAGTTACTAGCAGACATGGAGCTGTGATCATCCTGGTTCAGTCAGCACTTCTCAGGCCACTTCTTGACTACTGTGGCCAGTTTCAACCTGCACAATTCAAAAAAGACACAAGACAGACTGGAGAGGGCCACAAAGGTGATCAAAAGGCTGGAGAATCTGCTGTGTAAGGAAAGACTAAAGGAATTAGGTATTTTCACCCTGAAGAAGTGACGAGTCAGAGGGAACTTACCACATTTTTTTCCAGTACCTAACAGGCAGCTATAAAGAGGAAGGCAACTCTCTCTTCACAAGGAGTCACATGGAGAGGACAAGGGGCAAGGGGTACAATCTGTACTGGGTGAGGTTTCACCTTGATTTGGGAGAATTTTATGAATTTGTTTACAGCAAAAACAATCTCCCATGGACTTTGTGGAGTCACAAAGTAACACTAAAGTTTTAAAGGTTCCAGTGGACAGGGTGCTAGATCAAGCAGATGATTTTTAGAGGTCCCTTCAAGCCTGGGTTGTTCAGTATTCTATTATCCACTTAAAATATTATTTCTAAATTACACTATATGAGTTATCAAATTCTATGTGCTAAAATAAAGACCCACAGGAAAACAGGTCAGTGCTTTCATGGTTTTTAGTTTTTTACAGAACATAATGCAAATAGTTTAATTAACAAGTAAGTTGCAATATTATAATACAAAAAGGCATTTCAGACATAAAGTATATTCACAGTAACACAAAAAGGAGGTACAGAATAATATTTATGCCATTTTCCAAAAATATTTTTTATACTAAGTTCATTGTAGTATAAGAAAATTAGCCAGAATGTTAAAATATATACAGTTACAAAACACAATTTTATATTTTTATTGTATATATATTGTTATGTTGTTAAAGCAGAGAAAGGAATTAGCAGGATGATGTAACACAACCTTCATTAGCCTACTGCAAATGCACCCAATTAGTCTTTTCTGCTTTGATAAGAAATAGTCCATTCCATCTTACAGTCTCATTGTGAAATCTGAAAATGGGTTAGGGAAAATTTGGTGTTTTGCATTGTATTCCAGAAGTGGAAAGGCTTGAACACATTTGATCTCTTGCAAGGAAAACTGAAAGTGATAGCTGAACAGACTGCTGTCCTACACCTTCCCAAGGGAAAAATGAATAGGGAAAAACTTGCTTCTAAAATTCTTTTAACCTGATGACTTGGTGTTAACAATACACTAGTAGTAACTATGAGGCAGAAGTTGTTCTCCCCAACGAAAAACTTTCCAAAACCAAAAACAAGTTAAAAAAAACCCCTCCAAACCAAAAATCATTTGATCTCAGGCTAAAACCAGTTCTCCATGGTACAACTTTCAAATGCGGAATTTCAGCTTTGACAGAAAACAAGAATTTTATGACATTTTGAGACACGAGCTCCAAAAGAGATTGTACAAAGCTAAAAATTACTTTAAAGTTATCTTTGCTCACACCTGTGATTCATATGGAAGCAAAGCTTCTGTCATATTTGGTAGCATATATAGCAAGAACCTGTTGTGTGCTGAACATTCACAACATTTCTGATTCTCAGTGGGAACAGATGTGCTTAACATTATTCAACAGACTTGCTTTGCATGTGACTTTCTCCTTGGATTTGCAGAATAAAAATGCCAATGATATTGTGAACAAGATGGGTTTCCACTTGCCATAGCAGGAGCCCATGGTCTTTTAATTCAGACCAGGATTTAGACAATGAGAGTTGTCAAGTTATTTGCATTTGGGGGCAATAATAGAAAGCTGAAGGTTTCCTGGCAGGCCAAAACCACAAATAAAAGGTGTATTAAGGTGTAGAGAGGGCTCACACAGTCTGTTGAAACTCTGTCTTTAAAAATAAGCAAAAGAAAAGATTCTGCAACAATCACTAAACAATCTTGGCAAAAAGGAATTAAGTAGAGAACACAATTTTCTGCTCTCAGTGTGCATGGCTGTTAGGGGGGTTACTTCCCACCAAAGTCACTGCAGTTCCTTAGCAGTGGCCCTATGCCCCCAAATTTGCTTATTAAAGGAAATAAATGAGGGCTTGAGATCACTTCTCTGCCAAGCAAAAGATTGAGGATGAAGAACTAGGGGACACATGGGATGGGATTCAGCTGCTCAGCTCTAGGAACTTATTACGTGACTAAGACATCAAGCTCCCGTGGTAGTCAGTGATCAATATGGTCAAATGACTTAATTTAAGCTAAATTAAGTACCTACGTGTCATTACTTGATTAGCATTCTAGTGGAATGTTCAAGCTGGAACACAGGAAGTTCCACTTGCACACGAGGATAAACTTCTTTTCCAGTGAAGGAGCCTTGGCACAGACTGCCCAGAGGGAGGTGGAGTCTCCTTCTCTGAAGGTTTCCAGTCCTGCCTGGACATGTTCCTGTGCAACCCTGATCAAGGGAAACCTGCTTTAGCTGGAGGTTGAGAAGGATGATCTATAGAGGTCCCTTCCTACCCTTACCACTCTGGGGTTCTGGGATTCCAGTAACTCTTTTGGCTACTTGTTGACTGTTATGGAAGCTTTGTCATGTAGCTCACATTAGGGACCTAAATTAATGGCAAATAATTCCAGCCATGATGACAAACTCTCAAATAATAAAACAATGTCAGAAAACAGTGATAGGTTGTTATCTATGATTAATAGGGCTGGAAGAAAGTACAACTGAATTAATCTGCAAGAGAAAACGTTGAGGTTAGTTATTGGGAAAAGTTTTCTAACTGTATGATTAGGAAAAAAAAAAAGTCATAAGAAATATAATGGTAAAGGATGTATGTAGAGTCTTCTCTAGAGAACAGGTTCAGTGAGTGTCAGGAATAATGCACATACACTTAATCCTCCAGAAGAGTAGCACTTCACCTACGTGATAACTCCATCCTACCTACACGTCTCTGTGTCAACAAAACTCAGGGAGTGCATTTCTTAGCCTTATTTCAGGTCTACTTCTGCTATGACATTATCTGGGTTATGCATTTTAACTTTTGTGTAGTCTCCCAGCACATTAATCATCCTTATTCCCTACCTTGCCCCACATGTTGTCATCTTACATTTTGTCATGTCCCTTCTTGCTTTGTCATTCTTTTACTTTGCTGTAGAATCATCACTCCTTTTCATATACTCTCTATCCCCATCTCATTTTATTTCCTCTCTTTTTAGTCTGCTTTCCTAAACAAATCAAGCTTATAGCATTACTCTGCTGTCTTCTCTTTTGTCCTTTTCCCACACATGATTTTGGAGAAAAAAGCAAAGCATACCATCAATCATAAGGCATAATCTGTAGCAAACCAGGTTTTGTTGACTTTAATGATGGCTGAATTACTGAATTTCTTTCTATTTTCATGGACTTACGAAATAATTTGGTTGAAAATAATTTTCTAGAGGTCTTCTAGTTCAGCCTACTGTTGGTAGGAAGTCCAACTAGATCTGGTCCCTCAGGGCCTTAACCAGTTGAGGTCTCAATATCTCCGAAGGTGGAGATATTCCCCTACCTCTGTGGGCTCCTGCTCCAGTGCTTGACTATCTTCAGGGTGATTTTTTCCCCCCTTCCTTTTAATTGGTTGGAATTGTCTGTGTTGCAACTTGTGTCTGTTGACTTCATCCTACCAGTGTGCATATCCTAAACTGTCTGCAGCTGTAGCACAGAGGAAGGTTTTAATTGCTGCTGGTATTAATCGCTGTGACCCAGAGTTTGTATGGAACAGAGCACACAGCCTCCATTAGATTCCTCTTTTCCTTAGAAAAAATAATTTAAAAAAATTATATCACAATTTCTGTATAAACTAGATTAATTGGAACTGGAATCTGAACTTTAGCAATTATCCTTATCCCTTGCCTTTCCAGCCACCATGACTATGCCATGTATGATTGTAAATTAGCAGCCCTGTAGTGAAAACAGGAACTATATTTTTCATGTTGGGATAGTGACACTTGAATCAAAATTTATACCAAACTATTGTTCAGAATTTTACTGAATGATCTTTCATCATGACCATCATTTTGCCTTATACCTTACAATCATAAATTGGAAAACAGACCCTGTTACCTATAGAATAAGATCTACATATTATTTTAAAATTATAGAATCATAGAATGGTAGGGTTGGAAGGGACCTTTAGAGATCATCTAGTCCAATCTCCCTGCAGAAGCAGGTTCACCTACATCAGGTCACACAGGAACATGTCCAGGTGTGTTTTGAAGAATTCCAGAGAAGGAGACTCCACACTCTCCCTGGGCAGCCTGTGCCAGGACTCCCTCACCTGAGCCTTTCCTCATATGAAAGATGCTCCAGTCCCCTGATCATCTTGGTGGCCCTGCACTGGACTCTCTCCAGAAGTTCTCTGTCCCTCTTGAGCTGAGGAGCCCAGAACTGGACACAGGACTCCAGATGAGGCCTCACCAGGGCAGAGTAGAGGGGGAGCAGAACCTCCCTTGACCTGCTGGCCACACTTTCCTTGATGCATCCCAGGATGCCATTGGCCTTCTTGCCTACGAGGGCACAAAATATTTTAAACTGTTTTTTTTTTTCCCAGTGTAATGAAGGTAAAATTTAAAAAGGTCACCAAAAGTAAGGCATCATTATGAGTTATTTGATTACAGGAGATGGTCATGGTTTACTAGCAGTCTCACCGCTTCATGTACAGCTGTTTATCTGTAATCTGTATGAGCATCTCAAATTCTGATATTTTTTAATTTTGCTTGTTATTACTAATAAAATTCCAGAAGGCATAGTTTAAACCTCTGCTAATCATATAGTTAATGGGAAGAAAGTCTGTTTCTAGCTCTTCCCTAATCTCTTTTCCAAAATTTTATCATTGGGGTCCATCTATGCTTTAACACAGAATATTTACAATTTCTTGTATCACAACACTAATCCTTATAATTGTTTACACCAAAAGGATTTCCTATGCAGCATTTTCTTCTGAGGAATATTGTTTGCTTACCAACCAATCCTTGCTTCAGTATGAGAATATTCAAGAATATTTGTATTTTATACAAAGAAAAACTCAAAGAAACAGACCCAAGTTGTTTGAAGAGGTGTTTTTAATGAAAGGATTTTTCATGAAGCGAGCATCATGCCATCTATCTTCAGATAAGGATCTAAATTAGGAATCAGTGAGGTCTCAGGAAAGAGAGTCTGAACACTTGTTACTAATTTCTCTCTCCCTGCTGAAAATACAAACAGCTAAGATCTTAAGAGTCTGTGTTAGATGCTAAAGGTAGATGGTAGATGGTGTGAATGTCTCTTTATTAAAAAAAACAAGATAAATACCACTTGTCTACATTACTTAAAAGCATTAAAAAATTAAAATGTTATACAAAAGTACATGTTTGTTCTTCAGAACTTCAGCCACAAATTCTTGCCTTTATAAACCAGTCTCCACTATAAGGCTTTACTTGGTTTTCTTTTTACATAGAATATAAAAAGTTTGTTCTTCATCTCATATTTTAACTCTTGAAATGTACAAATGCTGAGGTAAAACAAACAGATAGTACTTCTTCAGATTAGCTCAATGGTTAGATACTTCTCTGTGTGTTTATTGTTTCATTCTTGCTTGCCTCCTTGCTTTCAGCATAGCCGTTCAGTGATTACCAAACATTTACAGGCTCCATCTTTGCTAAATAATAGAATAAAGCAAATTAAATAAACCAGAAAAAAACCCAGAAGAATGGCTGGCAGACAGCTAGCTTACTATTTTTCTTGTATAATTGAATAATATTAATCAAATAAGCTTTGTATATATTGAAAAAACAAGAAACATTATGGACTCTTAAAATACTTATGCCTGTTTTTCATTAGATATCTACTGTCTTGTAAAAGGTAAATGGTGTGCATTAGCACTTCAAGAAGAAAACAAGCAATTTCATTAACGTTTCTGTAATAAACACTTATATCAAGGTAAGTATTTTGCTAGCATTATAAAAATAGGAATAATGATGGTTTTTCTGTTTCCCATTTCTTTTTCCCATATGTCCTGTGTTATCATTAATACATCTTTGTGAAAATAATTGATATCAGTAGCTGCAGAATCTGACCTGACCCACATATTATAATTTAACAAATAAACAAAATCACATGTGTGGCAAAAAGGTCTGCCTGCACCAAAGATATGCACACGTGCATAAAAATAGACCCTTGCTTTCCCCAGTGTCATCGGCTAATCAAAATGGCTTACTCTCATCCTTGAAAGTTAGTAAACATAGACTCTAGTGGAGGTTAAAAAGAAATGTTTCATTATCAAACCCTAACACAACACTGAAAACCTACAAATTTTTAGACATGTCTCAGTTACAAGATGCTATTCCTTGGGAAAGAGTGTTTTTCCAAGAGGAGGTTTTAAATTATTGAGGATTTTAAAGACTGGATCTGGTATTTTGAATTAAGAACAACAAGTAGCTCAGCAAAGCGGGATTCGGGGGCAATGAAAGGTAGTAAAAACTTGTCATTTTACTTGTAGACCTCTACCTAGGCTAAATAAAAATACATCTAAAAATTTCCTTTGTCAAAATATATGAAAAAAATGGGGGCAGGATTTATTTCACCTAAGTCCTTTTAGATAGCTGCCTGTGAGCTAGTCAGTTATCTTGGCTCAGAGTTAAGAGACCTCTTCAATATGGCCATTGGAACTTAGAGTACAAATATACTTTCCTGTAGATAACTGTGTACTTTAAGGTGAGAGAGAGGCCTTTTGACTCAATTGACTAGCTCTCTTTCAACTAGCATGGCAGCTTGAATAACTAATTCTTATATAAACATCTGCCCTGTGGACACAGAAAGTTATTTACCAAGTGGTCAAAGTTATATCTTGCAACGCACCAAAGCTAGTTACTTTATGGAAAATGAGAATACAATGCTTGTTTATAAGAGGAAGACTTTTGTGCTCCATCAGCCCTCATTTGCCTGCTCTGACTTGTTTTCACTTGTATAGGTGTACTGGCTTTGTATGAGACAAATTTAATTGTATTCAGAGCATCTCATATGGTCGATAACATGCCAGCATTTCAGCTGTTGCTTACGCAACATTACACCCCATGGGGGTGTAGAAGAAGTTGAGAGGAAACACAGCCAGTTCACCTGTCTCCAACTTCAAGATATGTTCAATGTATTTCAATATTTTTAATATCTGACTAGCGTGGCAGACTGTCTACACCGGCTTCCTGAATGACATTGTCAGAAAGTTCTTTTAGTTCATGTAAGTGTAGCCTCTTTTCCAAAATTTCTGCTGGTTATTGATGTTTTGGCCCTTTGTATTATTTTATTGATAATACACTTACTCTTGTAAGAAGAATTAGTACGGCAGCCAACTGCTCTAGGAAGTACACTCTGTTTTCTAAGTAGGCATTTATTCTCACTGATGAATAGAAGACTAAGGTGAAATTCAACTTCAGATAAATGTGAAGAAAGATGATGGATGAAAGATGAGGAAATAAGAAATCTGAAAAGGATATTTTCCACAATTCATCTTATAATGTTGCAAGATTTGTGTACTAACATTAAAACAGAATCTAGAGTCCCATTAGTAGAAAATGAGTAAGGACTTGCTGAAATCCTTGGCATTTAGAGAGCTAATATTTTAGCATAAGCATAAGAGTTCATTGTATAGTGTGAGGAAACTATGCAAATGCTTTTGCTGCCCTGTTTAGCAGCAGATGTCTTCTGAATGTGTCAGAGAACATTCTTTGACCTTGCTCCAATGTATCAATGACACGTGTGCTTCCCTTTAGAAAAAATGGGATGCCTCAATTTTGAAATAGGTCATTCCAGGGTTTCACTGGGAAAAAAAAAAAAAAAAACCACTGAAAAAAGAGGAACAGAACGGAAGAGGGTTCACTGTCCCATATAGGATGTTGTGGTGGTTTAGCCAGGTGCCCACCAAGTCATAATATCACTGCCCCTCCTAAAATGGACAAGAAAAAGAAATAAAATGGGAGGTTTGTGACTCGAGATAAGGACAGGGAGATTTGTCAACAATTAACGTTATAGGCAAAACAGACTCAACTTGGGGAGAAAAAGGTTTGATTTATTAATAAACTATAAGAACAGGGAGATGAGAAATAAAACCAAATCTTAAAACACCTCCCTCCACTCCTCCCTCTTCCCAGGACTCTCCTTCCTTCTGCCAGGAAGGAACAGGGGATGGGAGTTGCAGTCAGTTCATTACAGATGGAGTTTGCTGCTGCTTCTTCTCAGGGGGAGGCCTCCTCACACTTGCCCCACAGACTTCTCCCAATGTGGGTACTTCCCATGGGTTACATGCAGTTCATTATGAACTGCTCCAGCATGGGGCCTCCCACGGGGGCAGCTCCTCACACCCTGCCCCAGTGTGGGTCATCGACCAGGAGAACAGTCCTTCAGGTACCGACTGCTCCAACCTGAGTCCCTCACAGGATCACAAGTCCTGACAGCAAACCTGCTCTGGTGCAGGGTCCTCTTTCCCCACAGACTCCCAGGTCTTGCCAGGAACTTGCCCCAACATGAGCTTCCCACAGAGTCACAGCCTCCTTCAGGCATCCACCTGCTCTGGCGTGGGTCTCTGCTTCCCCGTGGCCTCCATGGGCTGCAGGGGCACAGCTGCCTCACCATGGGCTGCACCACAGGTCACAGGAGAATCTTTCTTCCAGACCCTGGGCACCTCCTCCCCCTCCTTCTCCACTGACCTTGGGATCTGCTGAGATGTTTTCACCTTCTCACTCCCTGTTGCTGCTGCAGTTCAGCAACTGCACAGCAGCTTCTTCTCAAATATGTTATTCACAGAGGCATTACCTCAGTCACTAATTGGCCAGGCCTGGGTCAGCTGCAGGATCCATCTTAGAATTGACTGGCATTAGACCTGTCAGTTACAGAGGAAGCTCCTGGCAGCTCTTTCTTTAAAGAAGCCACCCCTGTAGCGCCCCTGCTACCAAAACCTGGCCCAGGCAAAACCACCACATATGTATGGTTTGATTCAACACTACGAGTGATCATTTTTTTCCTTATTAAATTACCATAAGAGTTAATTGAAACTGCAACAATGAGTAATACCTTTGCAAAATAATTCTGGAGAATGTTATTGCTGATCAAATCCTATCAGTGTTACAGAGTTCAACCTCTTCAAGAAAACTAGCTTAAAAAAAAAACAAACAAACAAAAAACCACTTAACCATGAAGTTGGAAAACTTGATTTTCTGTTGTCCTAAGGTTTCAGTGAATTGTTTCAATTCATAAATGTGGTTTCAAATTTCAAATTGTGCTTGTTAAAATGTGGGGTTTTTTCCATTTTCTCTTGTAACACAGGTATGTAAAAATCAGCTAATAATAATAAAAAAAAAAGGTGGGAGACTGACAGTATAAATCAGCACATCTTGCCATGTATTATAGCTAGTTTCTTTTATGGCAAAGATCCTATAGACACTGTGTACAGAATACTCATATATACTGCAGCTTTTGAAGACTAAGAAAACTTTCCCTCTGAAATGGCAGATCTGCTGGTTGTTTGATCTGAAGCTCAGACATTAGAAGTTTCTAGGTCAATTTATTTTCCATAATTTGTATCACCACAGAGATCTTGCTCTTAGTTTCAAAAACTGTTATGTCTTTAAACAGCATCACATTTTTCTTTCAGCTATCACTGTATGGCCTACAGTTAGAAAATGACATTCATAGTTTATAGAAATGAAATGTCCTCATTTTGTGCATATTTATGGTTAGCTTGCTTATTTTATTTGCATTTTATTCCTGCATTAACTCTTATTTGAAGAATGTCTGTGATATTTAGGGAAATTTTAATGCTTGAAAGCTATTTCAATATTTAGATGTGTCTAAAATATTTTTTATTAGACTTCTGTAAATGAAGACCTTTAAAATGCAATTGATGGCAACCATGAAGCCTTGTGAGTCATTCTGGGATATTAAGAAGTAGACTCGTATTTTCTCAAGACAGCATTTTAAAAACAAAGTACTAATTCATAGAGTACTCAGAAACATTAAATAGTAAAATAGTCCTCTCAGCAGCAAAATAATTCCACTGTAAACAATGGGAATTACATTTGTTTGTGTGGACTTCTGCATAGCTTTATCATTCTGGTTTTTAGGTACTGTTGTATTGCTCAGTCTGGTTCTATGGATATTATCCATACTGAAATTTGCTAAAATAGTTCTCACCCTTTGCCTTTTTCTTTCCCTTTTATTTGCTCTGAACTTCTCCCTCTCCACTCCCCAACCCCACCCTGTCAATGAAACTGTTCATAAAGCTTGAGGGAACTGAGCAGGACTTGGCTTAATATGTATTAACTCTGGTTAAGAGTGGGGCACGTCAAACTCTGGTCCCAGTTACGCATCAGTGCTTCTTAAATAAGCATTATCCTTATATCAGATGCAGTGTGTGGTGATATTAACCACCCAGCTTCCTCACTAAGCAGTGCTAACATTTTTTAAAATTTAAAAATAAAAATCAAACCTATACACTTCAGATTCTATCTGGTTTTGGCTAACTTAATGCATTATTTGAGTAAATTCCAATTAGCATCTTCTGCATCCATTTGTCTGTAATAATAGGTCTTCATAAATTTATGATGTTTATTGTTTGGGGTTCTACGTTCAGTTGGGATCAGACTAAAACAATCAAGATGTTCAATGTATATACAACCTTATTTAGGAAATCTTGTCATGCAGTTTTACCTTATAACGCTGTTCAAACATTTACAATTCATGTGATTTAAAGTTATAGTCAGACCTAATCAAAAACATAGGATTACTGTTCCTTCTCTAAAGATATCTTTGGAAGGAAAGAAAAATCTCCCATCCTTCCTCACTTTCCACTCTTGTAGAGATTTTTAAGGTGGCCAATCAGGTAGAGGTTCAGTTCCCTGTGTAGTTATATTGAATTCACTGGTGTCGCTTTTTCAACCACAACATTCACTTTGATGTGGTACGCACATAATAGCACATAATGCCATCATATATCCCTGTTAAGCTACCGACAACTGTATCTGAGTAGAAGCTGCACAAGAAAATGGGGATAGACTATAATTACACAGACTGGCCTTTGAACACAACAAGCATGGAGAACAGTTCATTCAGGAGAACAACCACCTAAGTGACCCCTCTTTAGGTGTCTACTGTATGTTTATCCATCCTCAGCAGGCAGACAAGCTGTGGCTTTTTTACCTTAGCAGTGCACATTAGGTACAAAGTCCTGCCTCTCCATGTGTCCTGAACACAGTCATTGTCCAGGCTGTACNGAAGCTGGAACAAAAAAAGTTCCACTTAGAAGAGAAAACTATTTCACTGTTCAGGTGAGGGAGCCTATGTGACCTGCTTCTGCAGGGGGGTTGGACTAGATGATGTCTAAATGTCCCTTCCAATCCTACCATTCTATGATTTAGCTGTATTACAGACTTACCCTTAAAAATGCCTTTATCCTACACATTTCATTTTTACCATCTTTCCTCCTATAAAATTGACAATGAGCCTCTATCTCTTGTCTTCCATGCCAGTTTTCTCCTGTTCTATAATTTTTGCTAGATATATTTCCTTTTCCAGATTTACTTTTCTTTATTTTTCATTTTTGCCTTTTGCTTGCTGGCTTTTCCATTTCCTATGTATGTCTTCAGACTTTGCCTATTCTGTTATGGGCATATTTCTATCACAGAGATTGATTTTTATTCCTTGTATGTATATGTGAGGACTTTGATTCAGATCCCCTTGAGGTGCCGTAAATCCCAGGAAATTAAAATATCTTTGGCATGCATACAGATCTTTCTGAGACACAGCTTGGGATGCAAAACTCAGCAATCCTTGGCACTAGTACTGAACCCTCCTGCATTTTAATCTGACTGGCCTCCTGCAACTTGTGACCCAAAGCAGGCTGACTTTCTTCACTGCTGCAAATTGTGAAAGGCAATATTGTCCAGCCACGTTATCCTGTAACAGATACTGCTATCAAAGGTGATGATTTACGACAACATCTTAATCTCTGTTTTCTATGAGTAAGCCTCATCATAGAGGAAAATCTACAATCATGCTACCATTCCATGACGTATGTCTGCCATTCAAGTCCAAAAGAAAAAAGTAGCAGATGGCAGCATGAAGGCTTAGCTTTGTTATCTCCAGTCCCCACACTGTTGCGCCTACTTCCAGATCTGTTCACACAGAAATCTAGAAATGAAATTATTCTATCCTCCATATCCTCCATTTCATGGCTGGACTGTCGGACAGCTCATTAGAGAAAATGTTTGTGGCTTTGATCCTGAGTTACTTCTTGTATCTTGTGCTGAGTAGTTGCCCAGTGACAGATCAGCTGCGATCATTTCCTTTCTATTAATGATGTGTTATTTATTCCCCTTTCAACCCTCACAAAGTCTGGTGAGACTCTTTCCTCTAGCTGGAGACCCTATCTGATGCACACATCTGATTTTCAGTACCCCTCAGGATAGCTCTTACACGCTTAGCAACCTAAGCATTTTTACAGCTTTGCACTTGCATTTACAATTAACCTCTTTTAGCAGAACTGGGTCCACAGATCCAGGCAACCATTCTCCTGTCTTGTTCGTCAAGACTGCTTAGAGACCAAAGGGCTTGGCTACCTCCAGTCAGGTTTAATAATACTGGTGAAACGGGACAACGGGACGTGTCCATCACCTTTCTGTAAATACTAAAATACATCGTTGTTTCTTTAAACAGGTTAAAAAGGTTAGAAAGTAAGTGTGCTTCCATCACCTGGCTTAAGGATGAAATTACAGTATCCTGGGATTAGATAATTCCTCAGGAAAAAAAAAAAAAGGCAGAATAACCATCACTGACCTAAAATGATTCAAGTGGCTTCCTCCATTCCTCCCTTCCTTCCTCCCTGTCTGCCTGCCCTCCTTTTCCTGAGCTGACTCCAGAACTTTAAAAACTGCAGGTTAGACCCTGACCTATTCTGCCTTTTTTCTCTGGCTGTCATCTGTTATTATATCTGCTCTGGATAGTGTATTTCCTTCTCAGTCACAGCTGTAAATGTTCCTTTTATTCTGTAGTTATGTCTTAAAGAACTATAGACATTTTGATGTCAAATTTCTTAGAAACTTTTATAATTACACTTTCATGTACTCAAAATTACATAGTATGTATAAATGCAATACAAGAAAAAATCCCAATAATTTAATTAACAGATCTTTTTTATGTGCTGAATGTCAGATGAGTACAAAAACCCCCAGGCCTAGAGTGTATAGTCCTTAACCCTCAAAAATACTTTCCTGCTTCCCAGAAACATAGCTTCTAGAAAAAGAGACAGAATATTTAGATACAACTTCTGAAAATTTTTCTACCTCTCTGTGGGTTCATCTTCATAAACCATAGTTATTCCTACAACCTAGGTAAATATTAGTCATAGTAGAACGTCAAGGTGTGGCAACTTAGCATATTAGAAATAATTAAATATTTTGAGACTACTGAATATTAATATCTAGTCCTTCTACAATTGTTGCATCAGGTAAAAATGTCAGAAGTATTTTTTATAGGAAATTTTTAACTGAAAACACACACATTTGCATGTTAAAGGGAACATACATTGAGAAAAGCAGAAAAATGATTGTTGTGTAGAACTGAGCCTTGTATAGATCTTGTTCTAAAACAGGACTTGTCAACAGGAAAAAAAATGGTTCTTGTGGTGTACTGTCTATAAAGCCAGACTGCATTATCAAGAAGTACATTGTAATATTTATTCCAAATTCTAACCAGCATTTAGAGTCTCAGAGAAGACATAAAGCATATGGAAATTTTATTAAGAGTAAGAAATGGTATTTTAAAAATAGCTTTTATACCAATTTATCCAAATTTTGGTAAACTATCACAACAGAATGACTTAGTCTAAGCAGCTATTGAACTCAAGTGTAAGGAGTGAGTATAAAGTGTTAGCAAGAACCAACTTTCAAAGTAAAATATTTCTTCAGCTGCAGTTGACAAAATCAACCAATCAATAAAAAAACCCTCTATCTCAATGATGAACTTTGTGAATCTAAAAGGTCAACTTCAACTTTCCAGACACCTTTAGATGTACTGTATGAAAACACTATGATGGTTAGGCAGATTGCTGATAGAAAGTTGCTGTTGTACTTTAAATTGCAGTACTGCAGTATCTCCAGAGCTAGTACACAAATTTGTTTACATGAATGAGAAATGTTTTAGACTTTAAGATCTCCTTTTAGTAAAGATTTTGTTCAGAGCTTACTCTTTAAAGAAAACATCTGCTGCTGCTCAGATAGACACAGCAACAGACATCTGGGGAAAGAAAACAGAACAGACAACGCAGTGGTACTTCTGGTATTTCCCCACCCCACCCATGCCACTGGCTGTGGCAAGTGGACTTCCTGTACAGAGGAGTGGATCGATATACAAACAGTCCTGATTTTTTTAATTGTCTGTCCCAAGAGGGAGCTATAATCAGCTTATTTAATTAAATCAAGACAGTAAAAACACAGGGGTGATGACAGCAAGACAAGATCGCCCTTTAAACCAATAAAATCTCACAGAGCAGCAAGATATCTAAACACTACAGTCAATCTCATACTAATTGATGATGGAGCTGTCCCAGTACTCTACAGGCTTAGTTGGTGTCTGCTTCTCCTTGAAAGGAGCAACAGTTAAAGCTCTACATACTAACAAACCAAAGTTGAACTGCATGTGAACAAGACTTGGTTGCTTTCATAAGCCAGCATATTTGCAAATACATTCACAGAATCACAGAATGGTAGGGGCTGGAAGGGACTTCTAGAGGTCATCTAGTCCAACACTACTGTTAAAGCAGGTCTATCTAGATCAGATACATTATTTCAGGCTGTTCTGAAACTTATAAGCTTATTTACATTTTTGCTTTATGAATATAGCAAAAAAAAAGTATTAATAAAATAGAGGATGGTAAAATATTCTGGAAAGATGTAGTTCCAATTCCCTGCCATGGACAGGGACACTAGCTACTAGACCAGGTTGCTACAAGCCCCATCCAACCTAATCTTGAAGACTTCCATGGATGGGGCAGCCAC
>WBNH01012389.1:75513-98085 GCA_013401255.1 Urocolius indicus | reverse complement strand
TGGACTTCCATGGAGTGCAGGGACACAGAGGCCTCACCGTGGTCTTCACCACAGGTCACAGGGAAGTCTTTTTGAGCACGCTCCTCACTGTCCTTCGCCACTGACCTTGGTGTCTACAAAGATACTGTTACATTCTCACCCCTTCTGCTGCTGCAGTTCAGCAACTGCAAAGCAACTTTTTCATTACTCTGTGGAAAAGAAGAAAATCAGCTGCCTGGGAGCTGCAGAAGGTTACTTGTTGACAAGCAACAGTCACAAATGTATGTAAGACCAGTAAGAGTTCTTTCTTATGGTGAGAAGGCTTTTAAAAAAAATTGTAACTGCTTACAGAGCTCTCTCAGCAGCTAATCTCCCATTTGTCTTCTTGCAAAATCTTTGAAGTCCATGGATGAATAAAAAGTTCACTTTTCCATTTTGCTTTTGAGAAAGGTGAAAGAATATGATGGCCAAGAATGTGCTTTCAGCAGAGAAAACAACGTTACTGTCCGACCTGTACTTGGCAAGTACTACTTTTCTTCTGTCTTGTATTTCCAGGGTTTCTTTCTGCCATTACCTTTGTTATGCTAATTAAGTATACTTTTTCCCTCTCTTCTATTTAATTAACATGGTGGATGTTGTCCTTTGTTTTATGGTAAAAAAGAACAAGGCTCGTGTGAAAACTGTCACTTTTGAAAAACTTTTTAATTGAAATGGCATGAACTCAAAGATTGTCAACCAATTCTAGTCATTTTGACACATGAAAGTTGCTTTGGAGACTCTTCCCCCAACACATACATAAAAACAAAACAAAACCCAACTAGCTTTTTGCTTAGGTAGCAACTGCTGTGCAAAGGAAAACAAAAAGATGTGAGACATTAAAAAATAATTAAATGTGTTCTGAATATTGCCAGTTGTATTGAAGATGTTGCATTCGAGCCTGGCGTCACTGTAATTTCCAACAAATGCCCACCCTCAAAGGCAGAGAATAAGCCTCAGATACAGATTCTGCCTTTAAAGATTGATGGTGGATTCCTGTCCATGCTGTTTTTCCATGTGCTGTTTCCATACCTTCTTTTCACTGTATGACGAAACTCTTCTCATCACCTGCATCTACATTTTCTGCTCCTGCAGGCCAAAGGAGTAACTACTGGGATGAGGAGATGCTGGGGTTATTATCCCCCCCACTCCCAAAAATTAGGGTCACTCATCCCTGTAGGAAACAAACCAGAGATCTGGGGAGATGGCAGTGAAATCACCAACAAAGACCAGTGCATGGATGTATGGCTCAGCTAGGAGAAGGTCACTTGCCTGGCTACTTTACTTTGTAGTTATGGCTTCTGTGTTTCCTGATCCAGCTACTTTTCACTGAAAAGAAACAATCTATTTTTTCTGGCTTCACCTGTTTGTCTGAATCTGGTGTTACATCCCCAGTTGCTCCTATTGCTTGTCTCTTATTTTCTGTTTCTGAAGATCTTCATGCATGTATGCATTGTATGAACACTGCATTGTAGGGAACCTGTGGGGTGCAACATGTGCACAGTGAGTGGCTGTTACTTCACAGAGTGCATTAACACTTGTTATTTAAATCTTCTAGCAAGCAAAGGTAAATCTGAGCAAATTGTGACAAGCTGTTCAACAACAGCATGTAATAGGTGCTTCAGTTCTTCCTCTAGCTCTCAGAATCAGCTCAAAAACTCACTTAGGAGTCTCTTTCTGTATCTGTACATGTCATACAGTGCTTGCTGCAGAGTTGCTTAGTACCAGACACAGGATATGAGATGCTGAAGTGTATTTCTCTCAAGTTGTGATGCTAAAGCACATGGAATCAGTCATAAGAGAGATCCAGGACAAACCTCACACTGAGCTATGGGCCATAGCTACAGTGTTTGATTGATGCTATAGTGTCTGATTTCAGGTGATGAAGGTGTTTGCGAAAATCACCAAAAACTGCCTCACTCTGCATCATTTCCCCTTTCCAGAATTAACACTGATAATGTGTAGCAGTTCCAGACAGACTTCTCAAGGTATGAGGTATCTGGAAGGGTTTGCAATGAATCTGATCCTTGCACCTTGAGCAATAATTTACTCAAACTCAAAATAAAAAAAAGTCGCATTTATAAACCCCCTGGGTCCTAATCATAATACCTATGTAACAGAATAATAATGGATAGTGATACTAGATCATGGCCTTTAGTCTATACTTCATTATCACTCTCATTCTTAAAAAGTGTTGCATTGGGAGTATCTATAGTGATTTTTATCACAGAAAAAGTAATAGTATTTTTCCACTGTAAGGACCCTTTGTAGTGGGTCTAAGATCTGCTCCAGACTTGTTTTTATTGCAGACATGCACATATTACATGAATTGATTCACTGATGGTCATGCCAATTATAAAGTAGTAGGCATTTAATTACAGTGCCTGCAGCTTGTGAGTTCTGATTCAAAGTCCACCAAAGTCAAAGGATGCTTTAAAGCTGAATGAAAGGAGTTTGAAGGACAGCAAGGAGTCCAAAGTATGCTGTGACTAGTGAATGTATATATATCTTCCAAAATAAGAAAAATTATCTGCAGAACAGTGTTTAAGGTTTTGAACTGTGTTTCTAATAAATTTTATTTTATGAGCTTCTCTTTTCTTGACACCATTTTCCTATCACAGTATTGGTTCTTCGATCTGATATGTAAGTACGAGTGGGCACAAATATTCTGAAGAGGATTTTGGTAGATTTCTTGCACTTCTGAATTGAAACATTGCTTCTAAGGACTAAAAAATTAATTTCACGTATATTTTAATTTATTTATGTTGGCTTAGCAATGGAACACGACATGTATTTACCTTCTCCCTGTTTTAAATTCTGTTTATGTTTTATCCAAGTTCAGGTTTATGTTTACCATATTTCAGTAGTACATGACAATTTTTCAGCTGACTAAAATGTTTTATAAAACTATTGTGCTTTGCTTTTTTGAACATAGGGCAAGGATGTGGGTTAGTGTGTATCAGCATAACCTCAGTGAAATCAGTGGGTGAAGAGCATTTTATTGAAAATCTCAGAACTGTGAGATATGCTAATACTGCACTTGGTAGCACTTTTCTTATGCTTCTTGTTAGTGATTTCTTACCTGCTGGGATGCTCTGATCCTGAGCCTGGAAAAAGTGATGTTTGAACAGAGACCAACTATCTTGGGATCCTTTACCATCTAATACCCTGTCCCATGAGATATCCTCTAGTAATTGCTTGAAAAGGCCGAAGTTGTCCCTTCTAAAGTCCAGGGCTACAATCCTGCTTTGGTATTCTGTTCCTAACACAGAAGATCTTGAACTCCACTCCATGGTTGTTGCAGCCAAGGCTGCTCAACCTTCACCACTTCAAACAGACCCTGCTTGTTCATGAGTACAAGATCCAGTAGTGCTCCTCTCCTAGTTGGCACATCCACCATTTGCATCAAGAAGTTCCCATCAATGCACTGAACGAACCTCCTGGAATGTAAGTGACTAGCTGTGCAGGTCTTCCAGCAGATGTCTGGGTAGTTGAAATTCCCCATGAGAATCAGGGCCTGTGATCTTGAGGCTGCTTCCAGCTGCCTGCAGAAGACCTCATCACAACTTCCCCATCCTGATCAGGTGGTCTGTAATAGATATCCACAACAGTGTTATACGTGCTAGCCTGCCCCTTAATTCCCACCGACAAACTCTCAATTTGTCTCTCATCCTCACCTGGAAAGAATTTAGTACATTACAGCTGCTCTCTCACATAAACAGCAACTTCAGGCCTTGCTGGCCTGTCTTTCCTAAAAAGGACACAGCCATCCATAACTATATCCAGTCACGTGAGCTGTCCCACCATGTCTCTGCAATAGCCACCAGATTATAACCCCTTGCCTGTACACAGACTTCCAACTCCTCCTGTTTATTCCAATGCTACGTGCATTGGTGTAGAGACATTTCAAGAAGGAAGCCGATACTTTTGACCTTTGCATGTGGGCTGATGACTCTTAATGAGGAGAAGTAGGTGTGTGTAGTGCTGGGCAGTCTAACAGTGGAAATATTGGTTTTCTTCCAGATTGGCGTAGCTCCCCAGAATGCTGCAGTTGCTCTATATTGAGCAATTTTTGTAAAAATTGGACTGATCTGTGTTCCCTTTACCCAGTGAAGAAGCCATAGAAGGAAGAGTCTTCATAGTTTTCCACATTGGAGGTCTCCTCTATTTCCTTCTCCAGGGAGACAGGTAGCTTGGTTCCCCAGGCAAGAGGTCTCTGGTGAGCTACTCTCTTTGACTACTGTGAGCTACACAGTATTTCTACAGTACTATCAATGTTCATGACATTTATTGAATCATACACTGTATTAAGTTATTGCTGATAAGATAGATGGACAGAATTCATTAAACAATCCATGTTTCATTAAAAAATGTAGTTAACTCTTCATGCAACAACAGTAAGGAGCCAAGAACACTGTGTGCCTTAAACCCACTCTTGAAGGTATGAAGCATCTCTTTCAATGACAACTGAAGTAATTTTTTGTTTTTTACCTGTGTTTTTTTTATATCATTAATATCAGACAAGTTCCTGCCTATTATTTGAGAAGCCTGAACTCTTAATGCTGACCAATTAAACAAATTTTTCACCTGGGCTCACACAATTAAGGTTTATACTTTGATTTTTGCAATACACTTCTGTACATTGATGCAAAAAGCCAGAAGTGCTTTCATATTTACTGTTGTTTACCCCATGAGCTCCTGCCACATTGCTTTTAGATGGTCTGTTTCACCATGTTTGGACACTTTGCATATGATTGACACTGTGGTCCTGTTCCTTGAAGTATCAAGGTATGTACTTGGCATGAGTGATGTAACAGTGCTGGCAATTTTCACTTCAAACCATAGTCTTAGGTGATTTTTTTCAATGTTGCTAAGCCTGAGACAAACTTCAATGAGTTACTGTGAGCTAGATATCAATGATGCTATGTATTTTACAGGTATGCATGTTCCTATAGTTCTGTTTTGGAGATGGGAGCAGAAAGAAGTTGTGCCGTGTTTGATTTCAGCAAAAGAGCATCTGATCAAGGACTTGACTTCACGCCATTTTGATAGGTGTCACTGCAGCTGAGACAATCTGGCTGTGGAGATATCAGGGCTGTGAAATTAGATTCCACCTATTGATTGAGATTGTTCTGGGTGCCACCAGCAGCATTAGGATAAAGGAATTCTCCAACACTGTGAAAGAAAGGGGGTAGCATTGATTTGAAATTTTTAATAGCTATTAGTGTTTTCCAGTGTGACTTATAGGACAGATTGTCAAGAAGAAAGAAACATTTAAAAAGAGACATTAGACTAAATGTAATGAACAGCTGAGAATTGCAGAAATCTTAGACTATAACTTCCCACCTCTTATCTGCTACAGGAGAGATATGAAATGATAAAAACATAGGGCAATATTGCAGTACAGCTTGACTGAGACATTGAAGTGTACCTGTTCATATAGAATTTGAACAAAATTATAAGGATTAATGTAGCTTCAGCAATGTAGAAAACCTTTGACACTGTTTTATAAACCATTCTCAGAATACCTTCTCAGGCAGCCATTTGTGTCTTGTGAGCAATTTTGGCTGAAATTACCTTGTGCTCAGGTTTGTAACAAAAAAGGGAATTTTTCTATCTCAGTTCTGTGCCAAGATGCCTTTCCAACATACAAGCATTGCACTGTGTCCTGGTACATGAGCTGTAAGAACTTGGCCAGGCTGGCATGTTTTAGTAGAGAAATAGAGTAGTATAATCAAAATGAGATAATTGCAATCCAGTGAAATAAATTCCCTGTAAAGAACTCCATTCAGTCACACAGAGCAAACAATGACATCTTCATACAAAAGCACTGGTAACCAGTACAGGTTGCTGATAGAAAGCTGAATATCTCTATCTTGTTTTCTGAACCAGACCGCTGCAGTGCAGCAGTAATGCAGAAGCATGTCCTTGGTGCAGCAAGCATGTGCTTCCATCTCTCCTTGTGCAAGACAAATCTCTTGACTTTTTTTCCTGCACAGGTGCTTTCAATTCCTTGAAACTTTAGGACGAGCATGTAGGAGTTAAGTTTTGGGAAAAGCTGTCTTATTCATGCTTGCTTCTCAACAGATCTAGGTTTGCACTAATCAACAGGAACTTTTTAAACATACTTTCCCATGTTATTTGTTCATACAAGATATGACAATCTTAGCCACTGAAAGGAGAAACAGAGAAGCATGAGGAAGCACATAAATACAGACAAATCTGGCTTACAACATTGTGTGGCTGGTGCATAGGGACCAATACCTCTGGAGTGGAAGTTTAGAGGTCTGTAGGAGAGGGAGAAAGAGACCATCATGAATGCCTACTTATTAATCTCAAAGTTGTAAGAAACAGGAGTTACAAAGGTAAGGAGCTAAGCTGGGTCGTACTTTCCCCAGTGTGGTAATTTGACCCTGGCTAGATGCCAGGCACCCACCACACCACTAGATCACCCACCNGTCATATGGTATGGAATATCTCCTTGGTCAACCTGGGTCAGCTGTCCCAGCCATGGTCTCTCCCAAGATCGTGCCCACCCACAGCTATTGGTGAAGGTGGGGGAAGGAATGCTGGAGGGACAGCCTTGATGTTATGCGAGTGGTAGTCATAATATTGATATCAACAACAAGCACAGCACTGCAAGAGCTACTGTGGAAAATCACTACCATCCCAGACCCACTACACCCAGTCATGTCAGAGAACCCATATGCCAGCTCTGTTTGTCACCACAACTGGTAGCAAAGTGAGACTATTCATGACAGAAACGGTGAGAAGGAAACCCGAGAAGCTTATTTGAGATCAACACTAGACACACAACACTAGAAAAGAAATACTTTTGCACTGAAAATAATTAGCCAAATAGAAGATCTCTTTAGTAGTTTGCATGCGTAGAAAGAAAATATTTATATTGGTCTGGTGTTGCTACACAATGCCTGGGTAGCACAATCTTATATTCAGTGAGTTTAGGGATTCTTCCTCTGCTCCTCTGCTCCCTGATACAGAGAAACTCCAGGCTGTGTTTAGTCCTACTGTGCATTTTGGCAAAGGAGATGCATGCAAAGGCGAGCAGATGCTGTTGCAGCTGCTTTCAGCGAGTGAAGTGGTGTCTGATTCAGCAACTTTCCCTCGAGAATTTCCAGTCTTAAGTTCAGCTGCAATTTTTGCAAAGTACCATTTCCTAATACATTGGACCCTGGAAGGTAAAAACAATCCTCGCCTCCATGCAGCCCACTGCTTTCTGCACTCTTTTGGAAAGCTGCCTTGATGCTTTTTATGGAGGGTGTGAAAAATTGGCTGCATCCTCTCTGTCATTGGTGCAGATAAAGTATTTCTTTCACATGCTTTGTTTTTATGCAGACCATTCATAAATGCTGTGCTGATTCAGATGCTCTGTGTTAGGCAACATGGGAAACCATTCTCAGTTGGGTGCAGCTGTCTCCTGCCTCCTCTGAATCTGAAGAGCTGCAATGATGACACTCTTTATTTCAATCTTACTGCCCTAAGGCTGAAGGGTTAAACTGGTCTAGATTCAGATCGAGCACCACAATGTAAAGTCAGCTTTGTGTGTTCTGGGTGAATGTGTATGGATGTGGGCTGTTAGCTGAGGGAAAGCACTCACAGGTTTCAGCCTGGGGACTCCCCTTCAGATAGACTGGAATGGGAATTTGCATGAGTAGAAACAGCTGGATCAAGCTCTTTGTAAGTAATTAACACACAGGAGAGACAGTTGTGCTTGCACTTTATCAAGCCTCTTGGTAAGATTATGTACTCCAGATAATTAATCATTACATTTCCCTATACACATAATTACATCCACTTTCTTGCTCTCCCACCTCCACACATATAAACAATTCATATGCATATATTTACAAAGTAATTACAGAGTGTGTATGCTGTGATTAAAGGCAATATAAACTGTGTTACCCTAATTACAAGAAAAAAAACACAACAACAAATACCCTAAACAAATGAAAGCACAAGCAAAAAACCACACAACTTATTTATCTGGATCCAACCCCTTTATTTTAGAATATTGAAAAGAAGAAGCTCAAATAATCTATGCTATGTGCCTGGCACAAAGACTGAGAGTGCCAGCCGAGCCAGCAGGTCCCCTGGTTGTAAATTATTTAATAAATGGGACACACATCAGAAAGCAGTATTACTTGAGACAAGATGAAAGCAAAGCTGCATCTCAAAGTTAGAGCACACTCTGCACCATTTGGGCTCAGTTCTCTCCCACCACATAAGAGAAACTCCTGTAGATGAGTCTTCAGGGGAAAATACCTGCATCCAACACATGAATGAGGTGAATGAGGGCATGTTTGCCTTTGAAGCTCCTTCCTGTCTTTGTTTACGTGAGGTGATCTGGTGCAAATCTTAGACAAGCAGCAACACTGTTCCCTCTTCCTTCAGCCTCACATCGCCCTGTGATGTTTTGACATATGCACTATGTATTTTCTACAGCAGACTGCTCTGGTACTTTCATTCAGATATTTTTGGCCCAATGTATTCCAGACTACTGGCAAATTAAGTAGTTCTGTGGGATGAGGACAGTAGTATCAAATTGAGTAACTTGGTATTTTGTTCTATTTTCTCCTTGTGTTTCATCTTTTTGCCTGGGCTTTATGAGGCAGGATAGAAAGGTTAGTCAACAAGCAGAAGGGAGGTGACATTGAAGAACACATTTGCTAGATGTATTTAATCTGTTGTCAAATTGTTTAGCAAATTACCCCTTTAGTTTTGCCAGCTAAATATGAGTGGTTAAGACCACACTTGCAGGTTTTGGCTGATAAACACTGCAAAGAGATGATACTGTCTTTAGATTTCAGAGAGGCCATAGACAGATGACTGTTTGTGGTTTTTAATTACTAGGGCAGCCGAGAAAGCCTGTACCTTGTCTATGTGCCTCAGCATTGACCACAGAGTTCAACAGAAGGAATTGTTACCTTCATATATGTAATGCTAGGCAAGCTACTATAAGGTGTCATGGTTTTGTGTGGAGCCATTTCTGGTAATGAAGAAGGGGCTATAAAGATGGCTCCTGTAAGAGGTAGCTCAAAACTCTCCCCAGCTCTGAGTCAGACTCACTTCTGAATCTAAGCCAATTAGGTGCCTCCACGATTGTGGGAAACCAAGATGTGGAACTCAATACATTGTGAGAAAGAAGTGGAGCGGCATGTAAACACAGTGTGCACATGTAGCTGATTGGAGGAGCCTCCACATGAACAGCAGATGCAAGTAGCGAACAGCCACTGTATGTAGCAAACAAGTTACCAGCACAGCTGCTCTGAAGGCCACTGAACAAGACGTGTTTCTGCTTAGAGAGAACTTNGCTCTGAGTCAGACTCACTTCTGAATCTAAGCCAATTAGGTGCCTCCACGATTGTGGGAAACCAAGATGTGGAACTCAATACATTGTGAGAAAGAAGTGGAGCGGCATGTAAACACAGTGTGCACATGTAGCTGATTGGAGGAGCCTCCACATGAACAGCAGATGCAAGTAGCGAACAGCCACTGTATGTAGCAAACAAGTTACCAGCACAGCTGCTCTGAAGGCCACTGAACAAGACGTGTTTCTGCTTAGAGAGAACTTAGGAGGGTATAAGTAAAGGGGATGCTTGTACAATAAACAATTCCGATTCTGATTGTGCTTGCACGACAACCAGAGTCCATGTCTTCATATGCTGCACACAATCACTTTTTAAGAAGAAGCCAGAAGAAGAGAGTTCTTTCTGTTCCTTCTTGCTCTTCTTCCTTCCTTTTCTTTTTTTCTCGCTGGTGGTGGTGCAAGTTGTTGGAGAGAGAAGTGATCAAGCGGACCCTAAGGTCAGCGAGGGAAGAGAGGAGGAAGTGTACTGGAGCAGACTCCCCTGCATCCTGCTGAGAGGATCAGTGAAGAAGTGACTTGTTAGCAGTTCAAAGTGGACCTCATGCCAAGGGTGGTGACCATGCCTGGAGGAGGATGTGAGTTCATGGGAGGGCAGTGCTGCAGCAGAAGGTGCCCAGAATATTGCTGCCACAGAGGAGTCTCACACTGCAGCATTTTTGGAGCAGAAGCTGTAGCTACTGGGAAGAACCCATGCCAGAGAGGTTCATTAAGGACTGTGTCCCATATTGGAGGGACCTCGTATTGGAGCAGGAGAAGAATGCAAGGAGTTGTCCTCCTCTGAAAGAAGCAGCAGAGCTCATCTGTGAGAGACTGACCACATACTCCATTCCCTGCCCCCCTGAGCCATTGAGGGAGGAGGAGGTAGACATATCGGGAGCAGTGAGCTGGGCCCAGGAAGAAAGGAGGGATAGGGGATAGAGATCTTAAAGTGCTGGCTGTAATTTTCTCATCATCCTACTCTGTTTTTGCTTTTGGTTCTGTTCTGTTTCTTGTAGAATAAACTTTCCTACTTTCCTCTCTTGGCTGAGTACTGGAGTTTGTTTTGCCTGGAACTGTAATTGGCAGTAAGCCTTCCCTGCCCTTGTCTTAATCCACAGCAACCTTGATTATATTTTTGCCTCCCATTTCGCTGGGGCCTCTGCCATCCTAACAAGGGTTGGGGTGAATGGGGGCACCGAGTGAGAGACTTCATAGGGATTCATTACTGGTTGGGCAATACTATGACATATCTGCCAGAAGAGGTCTTTGACACCAGCCTCAGTACCAGGTCAACCTGCTTTCTGCCACAAGTAGATCTATAGGGTCCATTAACTCTGCAGATGTCAATGATATTGTCCTCTGCTATTCACACTGGGATATCATGCTGCTTGTCCTGTGCAGTCTCTGAATGTGTCTTTGTAGAAGTGAAAGTATTGCCTTGTGGTTTGAAATGCTTCCTATGCTGATGTCTGGGGGCAAGTTAGAGTGCTTAGTGGACATCTTAAAGATGGCAGGGGAGGAGAAAAAGCACAAAACCCTAGGGACACTGAAGAAAAAAGTAAGGTAAGACAGAAGATCAGCAAGGAAGAGAGGGAGGATACCAGGAAAAAGGTAGGAATTAGAGAGAATTCTGTTGGTGGCATAGGAATAGGGGTAGTCTTGAGCTGTTAAAATGTGCTAGTTGCTAAAGACTAGAAAGAAACTCAGAGTTCCAACATCCCTGTTGTGCCAAACAAGAGCATTCTGCCATCTTGTAAGCAGTTGGCTGATGTAGAAGGCAGAGCCTGCTACAGTTACCCTCTGTGTTATGTCAGTGTGAGTCTGTGTGGTAGCTCTGCAGACCACTCTGGTTGTGACACTCCTGAGGGCCTATGTAGGAGCCCAGTGTATGACCATGAGGTTACATCTTACATTTTACTCTTCCTGGAAAAGATTGGGGCTGGTGTCAGGAATTCAGGGTTGATCATCTTACCATAGTCTGGCATTTACCTTGTCTCTGTAGCCTTCCAAGTTAGTTCAATGTAGGCATTACAAAACACCTTCCTGTCTGTTTAAAAAGACAAAATTATCTTCTCTCTAGTCACCTGAAATTCAAAGGCTGGCTTGACTTTCCTGCAGAGCATGCAACTTTGGATCACCTCAGTGCCAATCCTAACCCTTCAGTGACAGGCCTGAGGAACAGTGTTTCATTAATTAATACACATGCTGTGAAACAGGATTGGTGGCAGGTGGCTTAAAATTCTGCAGCCTGAGGTGAAATGCTGCATTGTTTTAGGCTGAACATGTCAATACTGTTTCACCGAGTAGTACAAAAAGAAAAGGTGGATGTATCTAACTGAAACTATGCCTGGGATGGAAACTGTCCTATTTGAGATGGAGAGGTGATACAAGCAGGTACAGTGTCATTACCTGAAGAACAGTTTAGCCAGGAAACAAACCTGTGCTTACCAAAAGCACTTGAGAATCTTTAATTATCACAGCAGGTTAGGACCTTAGTTTTAAACCTCATCAGGAAAGCATCTGACATCACAATGAGTCACTGGCTCAGAAAAGAGCTGAGAGAAAAGATAAAGTGTGTAGTATGTCAAATGACAGGAACTCTTCTTACAGAGATCTGTGGTCTAGAGGGAGATTAGGACCATTCGTGAGTAGTAGTCTGTATTACTGAAAAGCAAATTCACTGGTCAGGTAGGGTTGCTGGTAGCATGTGTAATGCTTTCCAAGTGTTCAGTAATTGCTTATTTGTTCATCAAGATAATACATATTGGACATTGTATGTGTTGTTCTGTACATCTTTTCTTTGCCAAGTTCAGATTTATTTACAGTGCAGATTTTTATTCTTAAAATGTTATAAAGCTCTTTGGATCCCTCATTGCATAGAGATATTTGCCTGTGCTTGCATACCAATACCTTGTATAATAAGTTTGTAATGAGTAAATTAAAAAGGAAGCAAGATCACCTTCAAGCTTGCCACAATATCAGGAGAGAACTTATGTTGCAGAGTCTTTGCTGAAGCAATGTGATTTTTTGCCAAATGCGTGAAAGTGTGGCAAAGGCCTGGGCTTCTTAGATTAAATTCAGCATTAATCTTGCTGGGGAAGTAGAGCAGGCTGAAGGGTGACAGACTTGATGTGCAAAGAGGGCAAGGACCCAGATGTCAGCCTGGACAGATAGACAACTCATGCTCACAGTTATCCTCATGGTCTAAATTACACACACATTTCACACAACTGCATATACTAACCAGGAATTATGTCAGCTGCAGACAAAGCAATTAGGCTAATTGTCTCACTGCATATGGTATGTCAGCAGCTGGCATACTATTTGCAGGAGGGCTCCTAAAAGTGCTAACATTAGCCAAATTATTGTCATGGATAATCAGAGATCAGTTTCCTCACATTGCCAGTGAAATGCACAGGCTATTTACGCTTGGAGATGGGGAATTTCCTTGTAGCAAGAAAAGATTTTCTTATGAGGATACTGCAATAAAATAGTATTCCTCTCATTGGTGAAGCACTGCCTTAACAGTGTTAAATCTGGTACCTGGAAATAATAATTAGACTTTATTTTGCCATTAGCAGTTGCCTAATCCTCTCATGTCTTCGGCAAAATTCAATGTGCTCACTGTTTTGTCACACAAACAGTATGACTAATATATTGAGTTAAAAATACTGTCCTGTTGCTCTACCAGCCAAAAAGCTCATTATATCTGTAAATCTGATGCCAAAATGCTGCAGGCAAAAATATCCCTTGCTTTCTCTTCCCTGAGATTTTTATTCCACAGGGATCTGATCCCAGATGACAGAAGGTTCTTGGCTTATCCAGATTAAAACAAAGTGAAGAGAAAAGGAGAGGACGATGGTGAGAAACATGGGCATGAGGCACAGCTGCTTTGTGTGTGTTGTGTTACATTTCAAAGGCATTGCTGTGGGTTTAGTACACAAGTCTTGGTCAATTAATTCTGAATGTGTCTGGGGTGAGCAGATACCTTAACAGATAGCAACTAAAGTGCAAACGTTAAACCCTGGGGAAGAAGTCGTTGGAATCTTTTGCAAGCTTTGTAAGGGAAATCAAAGAGCCTCACGAGAGCAACTGACTGTGGCTCATTCCAGAGTTACACACACTCTTCTAGGGGCTGCTGGAGGCAGCTGCAGCTGTTGGGAGAGGAGTGGCAGGCTGGGTTAGGGGATAGGGGGCAGGGAGGGAATAGTGTGGGTGATGGTGAGCAGCAATGAGCTATGGGAATGAGAAGTAGGGAGATGGCTTCACCCTGCTTCCGGAATTGATCCAGATACTCTTTTTAGAGTTTGGGGTTTGCCTTCATCTTAGCCCATCATCACTAGGCTTTCAAATGTGAAATCTAGTGCTGTGACCATGACTCAGTCCAAGTACCAAATGGTTCTCACCTAATACTGAATCTTATATGTAATGAAAATTGCAGATCTGGGCACTCAGAATATAGAATAGGCAGTCTGAGCTCCCTGATGGCATAACACTTTGTATGTTTTGGGTGGTGCCTTGCCACCTCTTGTCCTATGTAGTCTGACACTCAAACATCTGGGCTCTTATTAGACAATGGGGCAATGTATGACTTGGTCTGGTTCGAGCCCCAGCCAGAGAAGGCATGCGGTGCAGACTGCCCCTGTGGGAGAAGGCTGCGTAAATTAATGCTTTAAAGCCTATCAGAGAGAGCTGATAAAGCACAAGCTCAGAAAACTTAAGGTTTAAGGTTATGCCTGTGAGGGCAAGATAATATTGATGGAAGAAGATTTTCACATTGTTTCTAAAGATTTACTGAGGAATTTATACACTCTTGCAAGCTCTTCTCTGTTGTTGTGACATTGACCTCAGTGCCACTGCTATATGATAATGGTTGCTTAGGCTCCTTCAAATGGATTTGAGGGGGGAAATAAAAATGCCACCAGCCCGGCAAGTATACCTTCAAATGCAGCCCTGTATTTGAAAATGACCCTTTGTCATCCTGGCCCTTAGTTTTCTCATGGCTCTTTTGATCTTCAAAGGACTTTACAAGTATTGATTATTTTCAGAGTGTACTCATAAGGTAGATGTGGTGAGCAAGTGTCACCTTTGCTTCAGAGGATGGGAAATTGAAACAAAGGAGTTTTGGCTGCACAAGAAGCTAAGGTGACCACCATGAGAACCTGGCTATCCACTCTGGCCTCAGACCCCTTAATCATACCTCTGTCTAATAAAGTGTCATCTTAGTATTATGCACCTAGCTCTCCTAGCAAGTATTTATTTTGAATTAATGGCTGATCATGTGGGACACTGAACTCAATCTATTTTTAATAGAAGAAACCCTGAGTAGAGTTAGCCCAGAGTAACTAGCTAAAGTTATCTGAACTAGATTACACTGTTCCTTCTTTATTCACAAGGAGAAGAGGTATGAGAGAGCACATATGCAGACAGAAAATGATGGGGTTTATTTGAATTGCATTTAAAATCATCATCTGCCAGCACTTTCTTTACTAGATATAAAATACAACTGGCCATACAAAGGTGTGAAATATGCATAGAATTAACTATCTCTGCTGAACTGTGCAAGCAGTTATGTTGTGATAGATAATGAGAAACACACTGAAGTTCACGTGGGATCTGATAAAGAATCAGAGAAAAAATTGGAAGCAGCTGGCTTGTGCTGAGAAACAGTTTTCAAATGACCTAAACTAAGTCAAATTCTTTTACATGGATGAAGGGGGAAGGAATAAAAGGAAAAGGAGTAGAAGAGTTAGTATTCAGACTTGCTATTCCAGAAGAGCTGCTGGCTTTGAAACATAACTGGATTTTTTTTTTTTGTTTTGTTTTTAAAGAGGAAAGATTGATCAAAATGCATCATCTATGGCATTTTGATTGTTTCCTGGAGGACTACTACCTAGCTGTTAGCCTTCCCGGTAAAAGTAGAAGGGTAGACATGAAGTCATTTCACTTGGAAAGTTTTGATGTTACAGAATGGACAACTTGAAGATGCCAAGTGGTATCTTCCAAGCAGTACTTTTAGCTTGTGACACACCTGTAAGTTTTGCCAAAGAAAGCAGGTTACAACTCACACTTCAGAGAATGACAGTTCCAGGGTAGGTGTAGTTTAAAAGTGAAGTTTCTTAAACTGAGGCACTGTACAAATATTTATAATTTCATCCTGCACCTAAATTAATGTTCAAAGGCAGACAATGGAAGACTTTCAAGACTCAGGTGAGTAGTTTCATTTGGTGAGGCTGAGTGACCTTCTGTAGTCTGCGTACTACCTTGAGTATGTCATGTGCTTTTCAAGGATCCAAGCTATTTATGGCATTGAAGAATTACTTGAAACTAATCTTAAGGAAACGTTTACATTTTAAAATAATTGGAGTATATCTTGAGAATTCTGATAATGATGGAGAAATCTCTCTTAAAAAAGGTGATTAAAAGCAATGTTTCTCAATGATCCATGAAAAACTTTGAAGTCAAAAGTAGTAGAAACCTAGACATAAACTACAAGTAATCCTGTAAGTGTCTTGAGGTTTTATAACCACAATAGTCTGTGAGGTTTTGACCATATTTACAGAAACTGAATAAATTTGTTGGCAAGATATTGTACAGATAAATGTATTTTAAAGTTTTCTGATTTGGTGATTCAGATATGGTGATGAGATCTGTGCATTTAATAATCACATTCCCAGCAATCACAATTACACAAGTTATGCTCAAAGATAATAATGTGAGACAGAAATAATTCCCTGTTGTTAACTGATTTTCGGCTAGACCTGCATAATTAAAGTTGAAAATATTAATTAAATGTCTTTCCCTAACATTCATTTACCCGAATACTTTTTCTTTTTTTTTCTCCATCTTTTTATTCTCTTTTTGAGAAGTACTAAATGAAATGTATTATTAAATGCAGAAATAGAGATTTTTTTTCAGGCTGTTAGAGATGGAGCATATAGCTGAATGCAGTACCAGAGTAACATCAATGACAAAGTATAATCTTAGTAAAGAGAGGTCTGTTCATTTTGGAATGAATTACATGGGGAAAAAAAAAAGACTTTTCCTTCAGGGAAAAACCTCTTCATAATGTTAAAAATGCCATGAATTAAAATGACCTTTCACATTATGGAATTATTCAGAGAGCTGCTTAAAAAAATGATGAGGATATCTTGGTAAAGGTAGATTTTCTTTCAGTGCTCATCCTCCTGTTTCACAGCTCGGAGTAGGAGATATATGGAGCTTAAAAAAAATGATGATGGACATTTGAATGAGAGCACACACATCAGCTCCAAGGGTCTGGAGAGACAGAGGGTCACTGTGAAGTAAATATCATCTCTTCCTTTTTTTTACAAAGTGAATGTTTGATTTGTCCAGGGTCTCACAAAAAGCTACTGTGGAAGTCAACTTGCTATAACCATTTGAAGGCAATTCAGAAAGCATAAACATGTAGCATTTTTAAGTGACCTTCCAGCATGACTGAACAACCTCTGATATTCCACCTTTCTCCAGGGTGGTACAACTCATACACATGAGTTGATATCATGTGAATCACTAATGCAGAAATTTCAGTGGGGAGAGACATTAGTGAACTACTATACCAGTGATACAGAGATGCAGGGATAGGTGAAAAATCCCTATAACTCCTGGAGCTCTGAGGAACCACTCTGAGAGACCTTTTGCCTTCTTAATGTGCCCCAATAATGTTTCTTATTTCTTGTCCTGTACTATCCATCTTACTAATCATATCTACTTCCACATGGAGTCTGCACTTCTGAGTCTGAAATGCCAAGTTTAAGAACGGATGCTGTGAGTCTCAGAAAAAAACCCCTAACTCAAACTCCCCAGCCATCATAACCAACAGAAATCCCATGTTAGTTTAGAAACCTCTCTCTTTCTTAGATGTTCATATTTTTCTCCCTTCTGGGACTTATTTTAGAATCTAAAACAAGTTCAAAGAAACGAAGTGGGAAAAAAATATCCTTTACCTTCAATTATCTTAGGAATACAGTAAGACAATTTTAACCCAAACTACCCCAATTTTGAAAGGATCTTTCTCCCCATGTTCGATCTCCAACACCTGATCTTTGCTCCTGGATGGAAATTGTTCCTGTGCTCTGTACTTGGTTGCTAAGTGACCTATGCAAAAATCTTTGTGCTGATTTTCCTTCTCTTGTATATTAGACCACAAACAAGGGAACCAGGTGATTACATGGTAGATTTCATTAATACAAAAGATATTTCTAAAAATATACAGAATTATTATGTATTTCTTTCACAGCTGGGAAGGAAACAATTTACACTGCCAAATCGCAGACTATTGGACACAGAATGTGAAAAAGTGGGAGCCTAGCTGCAAAGCAGAGATAATATCTGGCAAAGAGAAGCAGAATCAAAATACCAACTCAGTTGTTTTTGTTGTCTTCATTTTCAGAGGTCTAGCTAAATTGCAGTGGAAAGACAAGATCATAAAACCAGGAGGGTAGTCAAAACCATCCTTTCTTTTTCTGGAGGCAGATGATACATAAAGGGCTGCTGAGTTTGTCTGTGTGTGCCTGAGCCTTGCATCAGGGATAACTACCTAGGCAGGGGAGACAGTGCACTCTAATGACTTAACAACATTTTTTGAGGCAAAAAAAACCAGTTCATGAAACCAATTGACAGTACATAATCTGGTATTTTTCTTCAGAGTGTCTTTAAACTGTGACTTTCCTCTTTAAGAACTTCACCTGGGGAGGAATACTAGTTGATGTGCTGTACATGAGGATTAAATTTGTATTGTCATAAACTGGGCAAAAACCCCGAGTGTCAGAGTTTTCCTATGGACCTCAGTGGAATATGGCACCAAACCCTTGTGTAACTTGAAAAGTATTTTAAAATAGGGCTCAAGAACAAATGAGAGGGAGCGGCAGGTGGTAATCTCACATCTATGGACTAGTGGAGCTCTGTCTCTGTCTTCTGGGCTGATTCTCAATTGTAGTAAATGCTTATGGTGTTTGTTGAACAGGCAGTTTTTTTTTTTTTTTCACCAAATATACTCCAAGACAGCCAACAAAAAAGGACACAGGCCTTCCTCCTGTTCAGGCAGTGGGTGTTGGTGTGGAATGGAATCCACCTCTCCTGGGTCACTGCCTGCACCTCTCTCTAGGAGGCAGCTGTTCCCTCAGCTCTGCCACTTGCAGAGACCCCCTCAGCTCTTGCAGTTCAGTAAAGGAAAGTTATAAAATTCAAGCAGCAGATCTTTTCTCATTTTGTTTAAAATAGAAAGTGCTCACAGATGGCAGAGTCCAATAAGAGAATGACATGGAACAAGGGTAACAGAGGGACAGCAATCTGTAAGGATACTCGTAGCAGGGAGATGATATGTGTTCAAAGGCCTCAAATCATGCTGAATGACCGTGTCTCTGTCAAGCTGTAAGCAATGCTATGCTCCAGTATGACCTGAAGACTAAAGGATTACCTGCAATGAAAACCAGATTGTCTTTCAAGGAACAGAAATCACAGTCACAAAGCAGGAGCAGGTGCAAGGTCCAGTAGTCAAGAGGGCTTTTCTGTGGTTTAGATATGAGCAACAGGACTGTGACCTCAGTTAATTCACTAAACAGATTTAACATTACTGTATTTCTCCCTTATTTTGTTAAAAAAAGCAATGAAGCAAAACACCGCAAAAATGCATTACATTACCAGAACATTGTCTCAGTATTGCCTTATAATGGGAATTGACATTTGGGCCAAAGCACTGTGCTTTTCTTTAATAATACATTGCCATCAGTTCTTCTCCCTGCAGAGAAGATGATGCATCTTCACAATCTCATGACAAAGGAGACAGTCTGGCACAGAGACGATGTCATCTTCATTCTGAAACACATGGACCCTTTTAACCAACATAAAAAAAAAAAGCTGAATGACTTTGTTTTTGTTATTTTTAGATGTGGAGCACAGCTGTGTGGGTTGTAGGCAACAACTGCTTGCTCTGATGTGGCATCCTGCACAGCAAGGAAATGAGACATTGTCACTCTCTCCTTCATTTTGAGCATTGGCTTGTGCATTGGGAGCTTCAATGTACATCTGCCTGGCTGTGAAACACACACTGGATCATGATGTTGGCCTGACGCTAGTACTACAGAAGGGTTTGGACTGGCAATTTACAGTTGATTTCTTTCACTACTGAATCCCTGGGCACTGCACACTTTTAAAATAAGTCACATGGCTTAAGGTCTCCCAAAAATGAGCATGAGCTTTGGAGAGAGATAACTTTCCAGTTCTCAAGTTTTATTGTCACTGTGGCTTTGATACTGCTGTCTGGCAGAGCCTAAAGACCCCAACTGTGTAATGCTGAGTGTAGATTATGAGCCAGTTGCTATCTAATAGCCTTCATGGCGCAGGTGTCTTAGTGCTGATGTTTTTCTGAGGACAGGAAGGAAGGTGGAGAATGACACAGTGTTTGGAGTGGCAGGCACAGAACACATTCATTTCCCAAAAGAAGCCTACAGTTGAATTTGGCAGCCAACAGTATAAAAAGAAGATGCTTTCAATTCAAAGAGCTGTTTCAAGGAAGCAAAGAAAGGGTTTTTTCTGGTTTTGTTTTTTTTTTTTCCAGGTTATGCAGGATCCAATGAAAGTGCAGTCTTGATCCCTACTAGAAACAAAAAGGCCACACGGTTACAACAGCTTTATGCTCAAAGGGTGAAATCTGCTTTTCATGGTTCTCCCACTAAGAGTTTGCCAAAATTTCAAGTCAGATATGAAAACAGAATTTCTAATCTCTGTAGAGCTGTGATTTCTTGCATATCAATTCTGGTTCTCATTTAAATTGAAATAACATTTTTATTGCAATATCCAGCACTTTCTCTAAAGCATTGGTGTTACTCTGTTGTACTAGTTAGCTAAAATAAAGAGCATGAAAAAACACTGAAATTCTGTGAGGTGAATATTGTTCTTCTATTAAGTTAGGCCTGAGTGGAAAATCTACAGAAGATCCTGCACAAACTGCATTTTCAAATTCACTTTGGCACATCTGAGAAATTGGAGCAAGCTTTGCAGTTCCCTCACATTCTTCTAAACTCTATTTGAACTGTAGCTTGTAATCTAAAAATAAAAGGAAACAAGGTGATCTGAACCACTAGAAAATTAGACTGGATTCAAGACTGCATTGTGAGAACCAAATCCCTAAAGTTTTAATGACCTATTTTTGAAAGGAATCAGTGTTAGTGAAGTACTTACATACCACTGAGTTTCTATGTATTAGATTTTGTCTTGCAGTGTCTTGTGGTGTTTACACAGGTGTGGAACATCAGAAAAATAAGCTGATATTTTACTAATTTTCATGCATCAGGAACCACAAGAGAAGAAAAACTTCTTGAGCCATCTATTTACAGGCCTCCCAAGTCAAAGGCAGGAAACAAATAGCAAAAGTATATGTGTAAATACAAAACAAGTTCAGCTCCTGGCAAAGCAGATAAGAGATTTCAACTTTCAGTTGACATTTCAAACAAAGAGATAAATAAATAATGACGATAAAAATCTCACAACATGCATTGATTCCCTCCTCTCTACTCCTTTGTGGATTCATGCTATTTAACAAAATGCTTGTTACAATTACATGCATATTACATATATATATATATATATATATGTAATCATTATTGTACTCTCTCTCTCGGGCTTGTTTGCATAATTATCTCTGCAGGCAGAATATGCGACAGTCATAGCAGGCAGCAGAGAGGCAGCTGGATTGAATGCCCTGTTTGAAATGGTGTTTCTTTGGTCTGGCTGAAAGATGGCTGTGTGATGGCACATGGTTTCCTGGTGTATCCTCCCCTGCACTGCTGCTCAGTATGAGCTAAGAGCATCCCACAACACACTGAAGTTGACTGGAGGGGCTGGGAAAAGGGACTGGGGCAACCATTACACCTCTCTGTCCTGTTCTAGTAAGAGCAAAAGGGAAAGGTTGTTTGTATCTTCTCTACAGCAACTCTCCATTCCCACATCAGGCTCCAGAGGTACTTTTTACCAGAAAAGTGACCTACCCAGTGAGATGGAGAAGGATGGTCACTGTACAAAAAGCTGCCTGTAACAATACTACTTTGCATGGATAGTCAGCTTGGAAATGGATAACAAGAGCCCTTTATTACTCTTGATTAGTTTTTGTTTGGCAGGACCCTATGGTAATTTTTAAGCAATCACCACTGTGCGTATATGCAAAATAAATGTGGAGTATTCAGAGCACTGCATGTGATGCCAGATGTTCACAGCTCTTCTCTTTACTTTTCAGTAAGGATTTCCCATGCTGTAAAACTGTTTATGGACTTTGCTCACTTGGTACTTGGGAGTCCCTGCTGTGCCCAGCTTCTGCTGAGGCATCAGGATAACAGAAGTGTCTTGAGGCCAGCAAATATCTCCCCAGTGCTCACACTGAGAGAAGAAAAGTTTAAAAAAAAAAGAGAAAAAAAAAAAAAAAAAAAGGAAATAATACTCTCCAAATCCCAAAACTTTTTATCACAGAAGATTGTGAGATTCTGGGAAATTAAAAAGAATTTTTAAAATAAAATAAGAAAAAAAGGAAAGTCAGTGACACTAATTGTAAGTGACAGGAATGGATAGTTTAAGTCTGTTCAAATTTCTCCTTTGCACAGGATTTGCTCTGTCTAGAGGAGTATGGATGCTGTTTGGCATCATTTCTGTACTCATAGGTTGTAGGTGAGGGCAGCCTTCCACTCACTACATTGATTCTGCTGCATTGTGGACATCTGTCTTCTCTTCAGACCCTGGGAAATCTTAAAAGAGAGATGTGCTGGAGAGGCTGCCTCTGTTTACTACTCTGTTTTGCTGAGTGTCAGCTTTGTGACAGCTTCAAAAGCAGTTTCTGCTGGAATGAACTGTCCAGCTGGTAGGATGTGGGTGTGAGTGATGTGTGCTGCATTTAAAATTAGTCCTTTAACTTGAACTTTCCAGTGTTAATTAAACATGTGAATCTGTGTGACAGGAAGCAACAGCCATTCCCACTTCACATGTGGGCAAGCATCATGGGGACATAAAGGCATACAGTCAGGAAGCTACTGAAGCAGCTGATTTAGTTTCCAAGGGCACAATGGCCTTTGATCACGTGAAAGCCAGGCTGTTGTTCCACAGCTTTCTGTACTCCTGTTACTTCTTCACACACATGCACATGATCATGTGAGGGCATCCCCCCTTCCCTCCCCCCCCCACCC
>WBNH01012389.1:58455-75420 GCA_013401255.1 Urocolius indicus | reverse complement strand
AAATTCAAACTTTACATATATATGGATAAACACACTTCCTAATAGCTTTAAAAGCTAAGCCAGGATATGAAAGTTAAGCCTGATATGATGTGGCTTGCACTATACATTGTGTTTTCTCACAGTACACCATATTAAGGATAGGTATTTTACTCATACCATGAAAGACCAAACCTAAGGCTAAGCTACTGATCCTTATTTAGCAGTTCTCTAGCTTCCACAAGTTATATTTATTTAATAACTAGTGTATTTTATCAACATTATTAGTTTAATTTTAAATGGATTTGTTCAATTGTATGGAAATATTTTTATACAAGATTAATTAACTTGTTATTTCTCTGCATTAGGTGTTTAACAGAATTATATTCTTACTAAATAAATGCATATTTTTGCAATTCAGACGAGTTTTAGATTGTTAGAGGTATCTTAGGTGGAATAAAAAGCCTAGAATATAATGTAGTTGGGAGTGCCCCAGCTGTGTACTACAAAGTTGTGCAGAATTTAAATCACAGGATTTTAAGAAAACCCCAGGGATCATTATCATTTGTGCTGTTGTAACGATGGATTAACTCTGTTGCAGCCAGTCAAATCTCATCAAGATAAAACATATGTGTCAGGCTGGTATCTTTTACACAGACAAATATCAAAATTTGGTTTGCTATGACATTACTATTTCTTACTTTAAGCTTCAGTTCAGCTCAGACCACTCATTTTGATCAAGTCAAGAACTGGTATTTTTCATGGTCCATGAACAAATAGCTTTACTTGGTCTGTACACAGATATAACAGAGATGTTACTGCAGTTACATATTGTACTTCTACAGTCCTACTATTCATGGTCAAGAGTATTATTTATTACAGTTATGCCTGCAATGGATCTCAACCCATTTATGAGCTCCAAAGAATAAGGCAGATTCATTTATTCAGCTTTGCAGCCAGAATTCTTTTCAGTTGAAAAGGGTGAAAACTGTCTGTGTGTTGCTGTAGCACCTAGCCTCCTTCCTGCTGCTGACGTTAATGGCACAGGAAAGGAGGCGACAGAGGAGCAGACCCAAAAAGGCAGCTCGGAGAAGTAGGCTCATCTGGAAAAATTATGTGTTTCCTCCTTCCTTTCCTCTTCTCCCCCTCCACCCATGTCAGTGAAGCATTTATTTTCTGCCTGCAGTGAGCACTGTAAGCCAGAGAACTGCGGGAAAACTGGTAATTGCCTGGTTAAATTGTATGAAGCCAGAGTCATGGTGCAGTGCTGTCCCAGAGATTGTCTGAAGGCATTAAAGGGGAAATATAAGAATAATACGCTTTCTTCTGCTTACGAGATTTAATGTAGCTCAACACTCTAGCTTTCAGGAGCAAGAGTCAAACAACTTGGGTTTAGTGTAGCAAGCTTGTTATTTAGGGTAAAGGGATTTAGTTATAATGTTACAGAGACTGTGATAGTTTTGCTCTCTGATCCCTTAATCTTTTTCCAAAGGATACTGGAATGAGCTACTACAACTGCAGCACAGCAGAAACTCCAGCAAAGAGAGATTTTCTTTCAAAGATGCAGTATCCCAATTTAGCAGGACAACAAATATGTTTACAGTAATGCATGTTGCATTGAACATTAGTGTCAGTTTTACAGTTCAGTTTTGATGCTTCTGTTACTCAGTTTGGACCATAGCTAGCTGCTCTGTGTGGTTTTTTAAAATTTGTTGTCAATAGCCTTTTTGCCTGGGGTATTTTTAGTGTGTTCTTCAGATAGGAGAGTTCCTTGTCAACAGCAAACCCATGGGTCCTCTCCAATTCTATGTTTCTGAGTAAAAGAAGCCTGTTTTCACCCCTCTGGAAAGTTAAGGCTGATGCTCCTACTGCAGTCAAACAATTCTGGACAGCATTGAATGATCACTTTCCTCTTTTTGATTCTTCTCCATTTCCAAGCTCATTCTCATGCCTCAGATTGTACATATGCAACCAGCATGTTGAGGACTGGGGGACTCACTCAGAGGTCACTGTTCACACTCCCAAGAAATGATGCAGAAGGTCTTCAAAGTGCTCCCACAGACCTGCTAAACAGTGTGTCCCACGGGCTCAGACTGTCCCATTCTCTAGTGGTCCCTGGTGGTCCTAACAGCATAGAAATGGTCTCAGATCATCTGCATATTGCTTTATCTGTTAAATTTGGTAGATAACCAATAGCTGGCATGTTTTATAACTTGCCTGTCCTGGGGCAGGGCACAGCAGAAGCGCTTTCTCACCTTGCTATGATACCGATCCAGCCTTTGGCAAGGTTCCTTTTTCCCTAGGAACATTGTTATTAGAGAATCAAAGTAAAAATCCTCATGCAAAGCCTCATAGAGCAAGGAAACTTGCAGAAGTTACACTATAAGGTACTAAATGTAATTTTCACTGAGGTCTGGAAGCAGAAGTTGTATTCCCATTGTTCTCCAGTGTAAATGTATCTTATTCCTGCCTTTTATTAAAAAAATAAAAAAAAAGTACAAAGTTTCCCTGAACTGACACTTCAATTAAAGGAAAAAAAAAAAAAAAAAAGAACTAGGAAGAGCCATTAATCTGCAATTCAAATATCTCAGTATGCCAGGAAATGTGATCAGCTGCATACAAGGGTTGCATCTGCTCTGTTTTATTCCCACAGACAGCAAGCTGCCCACAGAGACCACACCTCCTCCCACTCCTCCTCCTGTTCAAACTGCTGAAATGCTGCTCAACACCAGTAACTCAAAGCTGTCACTGAAGCACTTTTTCTTTGTGGCCTCGTTACCCACTTCAAAAAGGAGATTTGTTGTCTCCCAGTTCAGGATTGCAGGGCATTAGCATCAGTGTCTTTGGTTGTTTAACTTGTTTGTTGACTGGCCAGCGCATTCCCAAGACAGTTGGCAGCACCATCACATACCTCTGCTGTGATCTGATCCATCTCATCTCTGTGATGGATGAAGATGAGAAAGGAATTAAGAACTCCTATCTGGGAAAGAAAACCGCTCTTGTTTCTAGGGGGTTTGTTTTCATTGGTTCTGAAAAATCTATTGCTTCTCTCTTTTAAGCAATTCCTCTGCAGAGATGCTATTTTAATAAAGCTCTGCAAAATGGCTGCGGCTAGAGGGAAAAGTATGTATGTGAAGGTGGCTTCAAAGGGATATGCTTTTATTATGAGCCTCCCCTGATCTCCTGCTGATTTCATTTTCTTTTGTGCTCTGGGTCACTCTTGGTGTGTTTCTAAATTTATTGTCTCTCCCTCTGCCCCAACAGGAAAGAGATGTAATGCAGCAACCAATTTATTTGGAAACCCATTGTTTCCAGGGGAATCTGAACACAAATACCCAGATACTTTATATTGGAGCCTGTTATGTGAATGAAGGTGAATGCACTGTGCATGTGGGATGTAGTTCTTCCCATGTGAAGCATATCCCACAAGGTCTATTCTCCTCTCCTAACTGCCTTCTTTAATAGAGTTATTATCTGTTGGTGATAAAGATTGTGTTTTGCAAAGAAGGTTCTGCTGTGCAGCCGTGAGTCAAACAACCAATGCCTGAGACACTTTTCTTGGCAGTTGCATGAAGCAGGGAGTGAGCCATGAACATGATATATATATTTGATACTCTATATGGTGGTGAGCCTGGAGAGACTGAGGCATTTTGGATTACTTTGATGCCACAGTTTGCCCCAGCTCACTGGGTCTGGTTTGCTGGATTTTTCCATGTAACCACTGTGTGAGAGCCAGCCATGTCAAAGCAAGTGGGGTGATAGTAGCAGAAGAAGCAATGATGAAGTCATCTTCTAAGGAATACTCTAAGGAATTTTCTTCAGAATTTGTCTTTTAAGGAGTCTGTCTCTCCTTACAGGATTGTGCCACTGCTGTTTGTTGATTACGGAGGGCCTGGAATAGTAGTGGATGTGGCAGGATTTAGCAGCCCCGAAGAAGTCATTCTTTCTCTGCCACCCTGCAAAGATTTCACCCAGATCTGGGGAGGGCACTATCTTGGGTTTCCTGGTATCTATGAGGCTGTGACCAGTTTCTCCCTTGGACAGAAAGCCATTGTCACTGGGAAGAATGTCAGCAGTCTTTATTCAATGGCTGAGGAGTGGTGGGTATTAGCTACAGGAAGCTCTGCATTTTGCCAAACATTTCGGTTGTGCATCCAGCCAGAAATCAAAATGACAGTTTTTGCGCTGCCCACGTGGAGGGCTCTTAGTCATTTCTTTTGCTGCCTACAGGGAGAAAGAGGCTGGAACGGGAGCCAAAAAAGCTAGTCTGCTTCTCCTGCTGATCTCCCATTCTCCCTTAAGGGAAAGAGGTTTTCACAGATATTAGAAAAAAAAAAATCACAAAATCCTTTCAAAAATTTGACAGAAGTGGGAATAAGAACATTTATGTTTGTGAAATGATTGACAGACTTCCCTGCTGTCTGCAGTGCATGTGCTACAGCTGCTGAGCTGCCCTTCTCCAGCAGCCCACTGCCGGAGGGGAGGAAATGCACCTCCTACACAACTGGAGCAGCTTAGTGAGCTGATCATTGCAGCATGGCAGTTGCTTCAGAGGCCTGATGTGCCATGGCAAACATACATCAAGGCAAAGCAACGTGGAATTGACATATATCTATTCACTTGCATCTTGATCAGCCTTCTGCTTTTCTCCCTTTGCTTTCTATTATATATGCATACTTCATTCCTGAAAGTTGCCTCTTCAATGCAAATAAAAATCTAAACCAGAGACAGGAGGCTGCTTTATCTGAATCTGTAATTCAAATTGCTGCTAAGGTATGGAAATGTCATGGGTTCTTTCTGATAGATCATGTCTGCTTTGTTAGTCCTAGCAAGAGCCAACTATCTATAAAACTGGTCTCTCCTGCGCCCATGGGAATACAAGAGAGACTGGCAAACATAAGGGAAGAGCCAACTATTCAAAGGAACTGCAAGGATTTAGGGATAAAATTCACTTTCTGATCAAATAACATGAGACATTTCAGAGCACTAGTGCTTGGTAAGGCTTTGCATTGCATATTGTTAAGGCCAAGCAATTTAGTATTATGAATCAGGATCCCTACAGATGGAATTCAGATATCATTCCCCACAGTACCTCCCTGAAGCTGCAAAACTTCAGGCAGGTTTAGCTTCTTTTTTTTAGTTTTTTTTTTCCACTGATATGAGGATTAGCAACTGCAGTGCTTATACAGGGCTTCTGTAGGCAAAAATTATTTACCTGTGTTTGTGAAACAGAACACCATGAACTAGGACAGACAGTGGCAATCAAAACAAAGAAGGCACAACTGCACCTTTCTGCCTCTCTGCAGCTATTGCAGCATAAGTGAAGAAAGGAAGAAACGAACCACAATTCTGGTTTTTTTTTTTGGTTTTTTTTTTTTTTTTTCTGTTTGAGACAGAATTTGCCTTTGCACAAATTCAGTAGGTGGGGGGGAAGTGCGTCAGGATGCACCACCGTGGCATCCCAACATATGTGTGCAAAACATGGGCTAGGTAGGAAAGCATCTTTGGTGGAGACACAAGCCTTTCAGAAAGAAACCTTTTTCTAGGTTCCAACATACTATTTGGTAGCTTCTGTCCCTGCAAAACCAGTAAAACAGTTCTAAAATTTAATTACAAAAGTTTATGCCCTTCAAAATAATTGTACAGACACAGTAACAACCATCTTTCTCACATTTGCCTTCTGTATGGAAATACATAATTGCTGTTGTTTCATTTTCTGCCAAGCTCAATCTTTTTATTTCCATCATGAATACATATGTGCGTGCCTGCATAAGCTTTTAAACAAAGAAACTCTTCCCAAGCCTCCTCTTTTTCTGTTTTTATAAACATTCTTCCGTGTTTTTCTCTCAGCTAATTATCAGACTGTCTCTAGGTTTTCACCACTTTTTAACAGGAAGATATCATTATTTCAGAGCTGCTTTTCATTTTTTTTAAATTTTTTTTTTATTTTCCAGCCAAAATGAGTCAGATTCTTTCCAGGACTTCAAGTCTCTGTGACTCATCTGGAAAAGCCAGGGAAGTGTTTATGTTAGCCACTGGGCAGGCACCTGAAGGCAGCTGGCAGCTTCAGTTTGTGTAGCTGCATCCACAGGGAACATATGTCCATGGATTTTTAACCTTGAGTCTTCCCATCTTTCTCTCTATGGTTGCTTTTCCACAGGGCTATGATCTTATTAGGACTCTGCTGTGCACTCAGCATTATTCTGCTAACCCCATCAAGGTGTTCTACTGGGACATGATGAACACGGCATGGACATCAGGTACTCCTATAGTAGGGCCTCAGTGCCAATTTGAAGATAATTATCGACATAGAAATGCAGGCAAATAAATTCCAAAGCACATTGTAAAAAAATCTAGTAGAACTCCTACTTCTCAGTAATATCTCAATGCATTTGAAGCAGTGTAATCAATTTTCCTGTGCCCATTGTCTGTATTTTCTTTAAATCCAGGACGTTATCTTCTCATTATTTTGCATTTGCAACTGCTATTCACCATATAATTAATTCAGACTGATTTCAGCTGCCTTTAGGAAATGAGTTATATAGCCCTTTTAATTTATTTATTTTGGTGAAAGCATACTGAAGGTCAGCATTCTTTTTGCTTAACTGCCAGGGAACACAGACATTTTTTTCTTTAGTTATGAACATGATGTCTCTTAAAAATATACATAGATCTAATTAAATTATATTTCCCTTAGGCTATTCAGACAATGCAAAATGAATATTAATTTCCCTTCTCCCTCTTCATCCATCCCCACAGTCTAATCATACAATTATTTTGTTGTAACACTGAATTTGTATTCTCTCAGCAAGACATGTGTTATGTTCTAATGCCCTGGGAGTCATTAAAGCTTCTTGCAAAATGCAGAAATGTGAAACCTTCCTTCTAATCTTTTTTTAATTATCATTTCATGTGCCATCTGATCTTGCCCAGCACTTAGCTCTATCAAAGCTCCAAACCCAGATTAACCTGGGTGATCCTGTAGCCCCTCACAGTCTAGTCATGGGGAGATTCTTGTCTCCCATTGACTTTGTGTTTGGTTTCTGGTTACTAACAACTGAGAGTGCAATATGCTGACAGGAATATACTGGATGGCTAATATTTATTCACATAAACGGGAAAGGGAAAATAATACCCAGACTTTGTCTGGCATCCTATTATCTCACAGTTTCAAATGTTTCTTACTGAAGGAATTCAGAGATTAGCCTTTCAAAGAATAGCTTTGGATGAGTAAATCTGTAAATTTAACTCACCTTGTTTTTATTTACAAGTCTTTTTTCTTTTTTGAAGTAAAACCAATAAAATTAATTTGAAGAAATATTCCAAAGATGCTTGGGATTTTGCAGATTGCATTTTCTTTAAGATAACACTTCTTAGTAATTTTGGGGAAAATCAATTCCTTTGTTTTACAAACTACCAATTGCTCCTGTGTGCAGAACATAACCACTTGCTCTCACCTTTAAAAACCTTTCACATTGAAAATCATCTCCAGATGAATTTAGATCACGTGCAGGCTCTACTTTGTCTTAGGAAATTGAAGAACAGCTGGGCAAGAAGGAAAACTAGTTTTCTGTGGACACGTCCAAACATGGCAAGTTATTACCACACTTACAATACATTTCTACAAATATGGTATTCTCCACAGAAGTATGATCGGTAATCATAATTAACATTACTAATCAAGAATTTTATCAAAAGATACATATGTAAGTTATTGATCCTAACTAGGCCCAAAGATTTTGTGGTGAAAGAGCTACTCGACATACTGAATTCCTGGCTGATTAGGCACAAGCCATACTGTGGGCAAGAACACCCTCCTCGGTATTAGTCCAAGAAAATAGTCTAATCAATAATACACTGAAGAGAAGACCTTCATTTTAAATAGTGTTGCAGTAGTTTAGGTCGACAGCTAATGAGCACTACAAAGCACACTCAGTTTAAAGTTGTTTGTCTTTTGTCATATAAATAGGTATAAAGAGCAGTTAGTTCATCTCTTCCTCACTAAGTTTAAACTCATTAAGGAACTTTGAGTTGACAGACATAACCTGGTACCAAAGAAAATAAATTCATTAAGAAAATAAGAGAACGAGTCTCTGTAAGTGGAAACTGCACGTAAACCCCCAACAGCAGTATAGAATTCCACAGAATACCAGGTTTAATCTAATTCTTGTCTCACTAAGCTATTAGTAGGTTTGTAAAAGACCACACTCAGAAGAGGCTGTGCTTTGGCCCTTTGCATGGATGGCAATCATCTGTGCAAGGCTGAACCTGTGTATCTCTGTCTCTCTGCTTTAAGTGTTTTTCTCACCTTAGCTTTACCATTCTGCTCTGTGAATAAGACCATATGGTGCCCTTTTCTGCTTTGTGTGATGAATTCAGTATACAAACAGAAATCTTAAGCTTCACAGCTGCCTTTGTAAGGTGATGCATTAAAGAGTGCACAAGAGGCAGCCATGAAGTTACACCTTGCCAGAGGGAAAAAACAACAGGCAGTGGGGAAAGTCAGTAGTAGTTTCTAGAAACTGTCTATGTTTAAGCAGAAGTGGTACGGCGAATTTTAAATGGGTGTTTGAGAAAGAGAGCATCTGCTGTGGGAACTGGAAAGGTTCTGCCTGACTGGTTGTCAGGCCAAATGTTACAGGTCACTGTCAGAAAATTTAAGCTAAGAAAAAAGATAGTGATAGCTGAGATTTTTCTTGCTTCTCTGTTTAAATGTCTTGTTTCTTAGAGGTCTGTCTAGAAATAGGAGTGAAAGGGCACTTTTTCTCTGTATGTATTGTGTATATCTCTCCTTGCCCTTTTTTTCTTCACAGCTTCCCCCTGCCTTTTCTTTCCCCTCATCCCGGATCTGCCTCTAAACATGACCCTGCTTTGAAAAGGCTACTCCAGATGCCCTCCAGAGGTGTCTTCCCACCAACTTCTTTGTTGGTTTTGTTATTCAGTGTTGTCCTGGGTTTGGCCAGGATAGAATTAACTCTCCCCAGCTGCTGCTGGGGGTTGTGGCCAGGCTATTCAATCCCATGTGACATCATGCTCGGGATATAAGGGCAGCAGCTGGGCTGGGGTGGTGCTGCAACCAGTGCAGCCACTGCAGTTCTGCTGTTGGGCTGAGCGTCTGGCTGAGTGTGGTGAGCAGTTACATTGGGCATTGCTCATTTTCTTTGTCCTTTGGCCATCATTGTAACTGCCTACTCATTGTGGTGTTCTATTAAGCTGTCCTTATCTCAACTCAGAAAGTTCTACAACTCTCTCTTGATTCTCCTCCCCATCCTGCTGAGCTGGGGAGGAGTAACTGGGTGGTTTGGTTATTGTTCAGTCAGGGCTAAACCACCACAAGTGTCTTTATGGTTCTGAGACCAGAAATAGGCTGGGAATTCTGGAAAGAAAGCTGGAGAGGTGGAGATGGACACCGAGCACCTGCCAAATGCTTTCGTGCCAGTGCAGCAGTGGTGATGATGAGAGCTTTTAATTCAGTCATGAAGTGTTGTAGAGAGCAGTTTCCTGGCAGTGATGGGAAAGAAATGTCCTACCCAAAATGACAGCCTTTTTTCAGACAGTAAGAGTGCATGAGAACAGTGTGAGGAGAGAGATCCAAAACATGAGCTGGTTAGTGGTTGAACTCAGGCACATCCTGTGAGCTCTCAACAGACGAAGGAGGACAGCCTGCAGTTAAGCAAAGTGCAAAATGGCCATCATGCTGTCAATCAGATACTGGTAAATTCTTTGCTAGGAAGAAATGATGGTATTGCAGGGCCCAATCATAAATAAATGGCCATCTTTTTACATGCTATTGGATGTTTGTCATAGGAACCTCAGGGATCTTTCAAAACAGCAAGACTTTACCCTTACTAACTCTGAAACATGCATTAAAATGCATATTGCACAGAGTCTCTAGAAAAGCCTTTAGTAATGAATTGCAAAACAGATTACAAGGAAATCCCTTCCATGGACAAGGACTGCTAGATACTTTTCCGTATTGAATTCTACCTTTCAAATTGCAACTTTATGTGTTGGAAAACAAAAAAACCTCTCTCATTCTATTTTGTGTTCATAGTTTCATTAGTGGTGTAGTGTCTCAGTTACTGACTACATTAACTTCAGAGAAGAGTTACGGAGTATTTCACTGGGAGCAGCCCTGACATCTGTGAGATTTTCCCTGCTCCTCAGCTCAATGATTTTCCCACCTGGTGGTTAATTGCTACTGCACAGAAGGCCAATACTTTCTTCCTGATGTCATTGATAGATATAGGAAGGTTTTCTGAGACATCAACAAGAAATTTATTTCAAAAGCAATCATAAAAAAAATCCATCCCTAGACCTAAAGAAACTACTACACTTTATGAAATTTCACAGTTACAGTCCAGGACATCACAGGCAAAATTTACCCATTCATTCCAGCTGTGTAAAAGGCTGGAAAACAGGACTTAGTCTCTCTGACTCTTCAGTAACCCTGTCAGGCCCTTTCAGCCCTGACAGGGTGTGTAAGGATGACTAGAATGCAAACAGATAGATCACTGCTATATTCTGGATTATGAATGAGAAATGGGGAAAATGGGCAGAACGATGAATAAACGGGAGAAACAACTGAGTGACATACACTGGATTAGCCACCAGACTAGCTGCCATGTTCTGCAGCTGATGCTGTAGTCAGCTCTTCTGCATCTCCTCCGCTGTGTCCAGAGGACAGTGGTTACAGCTGAAACTGGACTGTGAAGGTTAGGTATCCAAAATCTACATGCAGACCCAACACCTTCCTGTATTAAACGCATCAGGTGGTACTCTACAGATGCCAACCTTAATGACTTTCTTTCACATATTCCTATGAAGCACCTTTCAATTCATGCTGATATGTTAGTGGGAGAGTAGAAAAGAAATATATCAACTTACTTAAAAGCGATAGCAAGCACTTAAAAAATTACTCTGTATCTTTAGTCTGCAGCAAACTCGACATTACAGTTGCAAGCAGTTTTGCCTGCTCACCCTTGAGACTACAGAAGGCTCTCTACAAGTAGGTGAAAGTGTAACTAACTGCTCAGACCTGGGCTCATATAATGGAAGGGAGGGAGAAAGGAGTAGCAGTGAGGAGGAATACTTACCATTTTGTCTTTAAGGGAGAAAATCCACAAAACCACCAGAGTGTATTTGACCATCTAACTTTTTTGAGCATAATGTCAGCAAGAGGTGTTTTGGATTATGACTCTGAATCTTGGTTTACATTTTATGTTCATGTATCCCTATATAACATGGAAAGATTCCTGACTTAGGCACTGGTCTGAAGTTTCCTGAAGCACTGTAAACATTTTTCACAGCAGTCAGAGCTCTTGGAGTTGGGTGCAAACTACTCTGAAGCATGCTATTTGATTTGAGCAGTCTGTCTGCTTAGCTGTAGCAATAATTTGTTTTTCTAGTATGTTCTGGTAATAAATCTTTATGATCAGTCTGATGAAAGTGGTTTGGAAGACCACTGCTACTAAGTTCTTCTGCTAATGCTTAAACATGGTTGAACTGAGATAGGGAATGATCATGTGTGATGTTACGCTGTAGCTCTAAGGGGGCAATAGCCTGTGATGTATAGGAGTGACAAACAGCTGGGGAGAAATCTCTTTACCTGGGCCAGATGTGCAAGGAGCAGTACATCTGACTGTGACTACTAATTCTTCCAGGGGTATCTGAGAACCTCTTAGGGAAATCATGTTACTTTGACAGCATCTACCTAACAAACAAGGATCCTCCTTTTTACCAGGTCCATTTGAAAAAAACATCTGATTTTCTTTCATCTGTGTGTTCTCACCTGCTTCCTTCCCTTCCTGGGAGTGCATTTCCTTTACTGAGTGGATACGAGGAAAATCTTTTGTGTTGGTAAGGATTGCAAATGCTGACATTGAGTCTTTCTGGATAGACAGAATCTTATTTGTTGATTCTTTCTCTTTGTCTTCTTCAACTACAAAATAAATCAATCTCATATTGTGTAACTGTTGAGGTGAGACATTTCAGTGTAATAGATTAATACAATTTTATGTATGAAAATGGCATACTTTGAAAATCAATTTCATGCCAAAACAGGATGTTGATTGTTTTTACTTATTATATTTATACATAAGGCACTAAAGGGCAAAGCACAGTATGTAATTCAGTAGATATTGGTCCACTGCATGTGCATATAGCCGGTTAATTATATATCATGGTTTGCAATACTAAATACACTGTTCAGGACACGTAAATGCTGATAGCTTGTGTTACAGGCTGCAGAATGGCATTTGTATTACAAGATTAAGATTAATCCAAAAAATTAAGAAAGGTTCACAACTGTGTCAGTTGGTTTTGAATTGATTTATGAGGAATATATTAGGTTATTATTCTCAGTAATGATGTTGTACCTCCTGCCTTTATAACACATGAAACATTTCAGGACATGAGTGTGTGAAAGGGTTTATGTCATTACTGTTCAGTATCTCTTAAGGTCGAAAAAAGTGTGCTGAGACCAATAAGCTTGTGGTGGCCAGGCTGGGAAACCATCTTGCACATGAGAAGGAGCCACATTCTTGGTATTCTTGAGAAAGAAGACAGAACTGTGCATTCAACACTTCATAGACTTATCAGTATCAAAAGCTTAATGAATGAAGTATTTTATTGTATTTTAGGTATATATGGGAAAAAAGACATTGGGAAAGATATATTTATGTCAATGCAAAGCAAACCCATCTTTAATTATTTTGTTTTGTTTTTGTTTTGTGGCTACAGTGAAAAAATTGTTATTTGGGTAAAGGCTTTACCTGTGTGACCTAAGTGATATCAATATCTTCTTATGAACCTCTTCGTCTATTTAATTATTTGACCCAATGAGAATGAAGATATTGGAGACAGTAATTAGTCTGAGAACAAACAAAACCACTGTGTGCATAGCCCAGGCAGTGGTACAATTTGCTTCTGCTCTGCCAAGAATTAAATAATTCTTTATTTTTACCAAAAAATCTGGTTTAGTTTTTACCTTATGGGTCTTCAACATCCTTTCTTAAGGGATACACTTTTTCTTCATATTCTCTACAGAGACATCAGACCTAACCCTCTTTCTCTGACTAGCCTACCTAGTGCTAAGTTTCACTTGCACTGCAAGTGCAAGTACAGTGCAAGAATTAACTCATAGATTCCTGAAACAGAAACTGCAAATCAAAAAGTAGTGGTGGCTCTGGTGCAGTGGAGACAAGAAAAGGTTATGTGTTAGACACCTCTGCCTGCTGGAAGAGGAATGTGACTCAGTCTTGTGTTGCAGGGGGAATTCATGGAGTATTTTTTTTCCAGTAGCTGCAGCCCAGACAGCTTGGTAAAACCATGACTGTGATCACTGGATACTGACCTCCATTAACCCCTATGTGGCATACAGTAACTATAGGGTTTAAACTTGTTTAGTGCACTTTGAGCCACTGCAGGAAGAAAAACTCATTCATAGTTTCTTCCAGAGAAGGAAACTCCACAGCCCATCTGGGCAGCCCGTTCCAATGCTCTGTCACCCTCACAGTGAAGAAATTCTGCCTTTTATTTCTTTGGAACCTCTTGAGTTCCATCTTATTCCCATTGCTCCTTCCCCTATCATTGGATGTCATTGAGAAGAGCCTGGCTCCATCCTCCTAGCAATCCCCCTTTACATATTTGTAAACATGAATGAGATCACTCCTCAGCCTCCTCCCAGATGAAGAGTCCCCAACTCCTTCAGCCTTCATCTTAATGGAGATGCTCCACTCCATCATCTTTGTGGCCTTGTGTTGAATTCTCTCAAGCAGCTCCCTGTCCTTCATCGTTTCATCAAGCTAGAAGTATCAAACTAATGACCTCTGAATATTAATTTGAGAAAATCAAGGGGCCTCCTTGGAACTAACAAGAGTTCTCTGGAATGATCTATCTGCTGGTTTCTGTTTCAATATGTTCTCATTCTCTCTGGTAAATTTTATTTGGTTCTGGTGATCTACCTTTGCACAATTATTGTAGTTTTCCAAGCATAAGTCTGTTTAGGAAACCTATCTATGCTGCTAATTCCTGAAGACATGATGGTACATGACAGCAACATATCTGGTTGTGCTTGTCACTCTGTTCTTCACCACTCTGACCTCCTTCCTGCAGAGACTTTGTTCCTTTTAAGACTTGGGAAATTGTTTTTCTGTCTCTTCCCTATTACTAGATAACTTGCTGATGGCCTGTGAGGATTGATGTGTAGTTTTTCTGGGTAAATCAAAGTCAATACTGACTATAAAAAGCTAGAGATCTCACAGAGGATGAAATCCTCATGCTCCATTACTTCTTGAACGTCATCTGCCCACCTAGTGTTGTTTCACACAAAAAGCACTGCACTTGAGGATGTTTTTACTGTTTTTCTCATGTATATTAGCATGGAAGATACTTTGAACCCAGACAAAGTTTTCATGTACTTTAAGATAACCTTTATGGTAAAGTCACATAGGCAAGGGCAAAATTGTAACACGTCTTCTTTCAGCTCTTGCAAATTTAAGAACCTTATTTTCCATCCAATCATCCTTGTGCTCCTTGGATCCCTCTGTGTAGTTTGATAAATTCTCAGCATCAAAATCTCTCATCTTTGGATCATTACATGGAAGCACAAAGGACATAGAGCTGGTTCAGTTACACTGTTCTCTCAGTCATCACAAAGCAGTATGCAAGGATGCCTTTCTCCTCTATCCATAAAAAAACCATGAGAAGGTAGTAGGCAGCTCTGTCAGCTCACATCATTTTAGATTGAAATGGTAGGTGGCTGCTTAGATATTGCTATGCCTCTTGCTTCAGAGGGTTACTCCTTGAAGCAGACATTGCAAATAAAGTCTTATTGCTACAAGGTAGATCACCTTAACAAACCTAGAGGTAACATTTTTGAAGCAGGACTAAGACACACTGGCAAGACCTGTACCAAAGACAAGCATGGCTTGTAGATATCAGCTCTGGGTACAGGCATTTGAACATGTGTCTCCAGCCTGTGAATTGATTGACAGCCTTCATGAGTATGAAATTCTCTTTTAAGTGTTGTGAAGTTATTGACGTAGAGGAGTTTGGTAGTAAAACCACTGGTAGTTTTCTTTTTTCTTGCCCTGCCCACGTCAGTAAATAAACTTCACCACAGCAGCATCCCACCTGCCCCTTATACCTTCTACTTCTCACACTCCTGTTCCTAGTGGGGCCACAGACTCCTGGGGCCTCTCTGAGTACCTTGGCGGAGCAGCTTGTTCAAGTCAATCACAAGTGACATTCACTGCCAGATTCATTCTGCTTCCTTGCACAATGACTTGGATGGCAGTGTGTTAAAAGCTGAAAGGAAGCTGGATAGAAGCAGAAGTAAGTTGGAATTAAGAGGATTATGAAGTTCACAGACTTCCTGAAATGAAATTGGCAGGTTGCTATTTTTTCTGACATAATCTCAGTTTCAGATGTTTTGTATTAACCGTTTGCTTAGGTATAATTTTAACTGTTCAATCTATCATGCTCTCCATGTCTTTGAACAGTGCAGACATTGTAATGGTACTAACGTGATCTTGAGCAGTGACTCTATATGGGGTGTGCTAGTGCAGTTCAAATCCTTAAGGACTGGGTAAACCTTCTGGAAGACTAAGTATACACACTATACATGTATTCCAAAAAACACCAGGAGTTCATGATGTCATTTACTTTATAGATTAGTGGCTCTGCTTACTCTCTTCCTGAGAAGAATGAACCTTACACAATTATTGTAGGTCTGAATCATGCTATGAGCTCCATCGCTGACTTTGTTTAGTCCTGGGTAGGTCACATAACTCATCACCAAGTTATGTGATATTTCCCTGTTCAAAATAATTTCGTGGACATGAATGTGAGTCACTTTCAATAACTTTGATTCTTCTCTACTAAGGACAAATTGAACCTGAAAAGCCTCCTGCATTCCCCATGCTAAACGCAAACACTAGGCTTGGGAATACCACAGAATAGCAGAAGCATGTTCAGTCACTGAAGTCCTCAATCTGTTTACTCACTCAACGGTAGGAAAAGGATAATAACAGGTTGATGGGGAAGAAGGCAGTTACAGTTAATTTCATGTGCATAAATATGTAAGAATGCCATATGCAACCCATGTAATAATTTATCTCCTATGCCCAATTTTGTGTACTGACTGCTGCCAGGAGTTCTGGATTAATTTACCTGGAGGGGAATTAGCTTCTTAAATTCACAGCGGTTTATGCCATTACTGAACAAAGGCATTTGAGCAGCAAAGTGGCCAAACTTGCTGATGAAAAGACTACTGCAGGTAGCTCAAGACAGTTGGGCAATATGACAGTAAATTACATTCATTGCTGATGGCTGCAAGGGGATACAGATCAGATGGAACAAATTAATCTCCTTATATACATATATGGCTTCTGAATTAGTTGTCACATCCTGGGGAAAAAAAGTAAGCTATGGGTTGCATTATGGAGGCTCAATGAAGATGTTTGCTCAATTTGAAGCATCAGTCAGAAATTAATAAGCTTTAAACTGAGGTTAGAGAATATCACAACAGCAATGTTAGGAACCATATAATTTCTAAATGGGGCCCTGTTGCCTTGGGTACACGTCTACTTTTAAAGCCCTCTTGTTGCTCTCCTAAAAACCAGAAAATGTCAAATTCCTGAGAAAGAAATAAAAGAAAGATCGCTGGATAAGCAACTTTTTTTCTTTTCATCCAAGAAGAAATTGTGCAGCGGCCATTGCTTCACAGCCAGAGTAGGGAGGACATGTATAGCTTCAGCTTGTGGGCAGCTTTGGAGTGACATCACTTCCATTGTGACTGAGAATGGAAAACCAGACTCATGGCTGAGCCAGTGTGGTCGTTTAGCCAGTTGCCCACCAAGTCATAAAATCACTCCCCCTTCTAAACTGGACTGGAGAGAGAGAGAAATAAAAGAAGTGGTCTGTTAGTTAAGGATGGAGAGATCATCCAGCAATTAGCGTCACAGGTAAAACAGACTCAGCTTGGGG
>WBNH01012389.1:28445-58149 GCA_013401255.1 Urocolius indicus | reverse complement strand
ACCCTCCTTCTGCACTGACCTTGGTGTCTGTGGAGATGTTTTCACATTCTCACTCCCTGTTGCAGCTGCTGTTTAGCAACTGTGCAGCAACTTCTTCCTCTTCTCAAATACATTATTCACAGAGGCGTTACCTCCATCACTAATTGGCCAGGCCTGGGTCAGCTGTGGGGTCTAGCTTAGAATTGACTGGAATTGGCCCCGTCAGCTACAGGGGAAGATTCTGGCAGATATTTTTTTCAAGAAGCCACCCCTGTAGCCCCCCTGCTATCAAAAAAAACTGGCCCAGGCAAAACCACTATAGGCATGCCCAACTCGAACATTATCAGCTCTCTCTCCTTTTCTAATTTAGTGGCTCACTTGGTTCACTATCTGTCATTTTGCATAAAAACACTGACATAGAATCGTGGAATCATAGAATGGTAGGGTTGGAAGGGACCTTTAGAAATAGTCCAGTCTCCCTGCTCTAGCAAGTCCACCCAGATCGGGCCACTCATGAACATGTCTATGAGGTTTTTGAAGACCTCCAGAGAAGGAGACTCCACACCCTCCCTGGGAAGCCTGTACCAGGGCTCTGTCCCTATCACAGTAAAATAGTTTCTCCNCAACCTCCTAACACCCATCATTTAGATATTTGTAAATATTAATGAGATCCCCCCTCAATCTCCTCTTCTCTAGACTAAACAGCCCCTGTTCCCACAGCCTTTCCTTATATGAAAGGTATTCCAGTTCCCTGACCATTTTGGTGGTCCTGCAGTGGACTCCATCCTGAAGTACCCTGTTCCTCTTGAGCTGGGGAGCCCAGAACTGGACACAGGACTCCAGATGAGGTCTCACCAGGGCAGAAGAGAGGTGGAGCAGAGCCCACCTTGACCTGCTGGCCACACTCTTCTTGATGCATCCCAGATTGCCATTGGCCTTCTTGGCCATAAGGACACATTGCTGACTCATGCTCATCTTGCTGTTTAGTTTCTCAACCATGACTCCCAGGTTTCTCTCTACAGAGTTGCTCTCCAGCAGATCAGTTCCTTCCTTTTATTTCCACTTGTCTTTGTTCTCCTCCCTGACTGTTGGCAGAACTACATTCAGGTAAATAATCATCTTCCCATCTTTGCTGCTATGTTTGAAGTGTGAGCTAGAGGGAAGAAGCAGACTCATGTTCTGAGGAGCAGCAATGCTGCATGCTCTTTCTTCCTTCTGGGAGCACGCATCATGGCAGTGATACCGAAGCCTGACCATCTTTTTGCTTTATCTTACTCAGTTTCACACTAGAGCTTAAATTTTTTCACTAGAACTTAAAAATTTCTTGTCTCCTTCAGTTTTTTTTTTCTTCCCACTTTCTCAATTTTAATATTTCTTCTTGATCCTCCAAAAGCCCTTGCTGTGACTGCATCATTTAATTGGGACATTGTCAGGGCCTTTTCAATGTACAAAACCAGGTAATTAACATGAGGTGGAAACCAGTAATGCAGGTAATATGGCAGCTCTTCTGAACTCTCCTTGTCCCTGTCTGAGGAAAATAATTCCACAGCTGTGTCAGGCAGGGTGGAAGCCGATGAAGCACACATGGGTGAGCCACTAAAGGGACTCACTCCAGAAAGGCAGAGGGTAATGGCTGGGGTGGGAAAGTGTGGCAGCTGTATTTACTCTAGCTTGCTCTCACTATTAGTTTTATGACTTGAAATTACAGGGCAATACTGCTGTGAGGAAGAGCTGCCTGAAAAAACAAAGTGGGGCTTTTTTTGAAAACAGCGAACAGCAGGGGATGTTCATTGCTTTGTGCCTCTGTGAGTTTGCTCTGAAGAGAAATTAAATATGCTGAACCTCTCAGAGTGCGCGATGTGGCTGCTTTTTTAATAATATCTTCACACAGTCAATCACATACATATATATTAAAAGATGTATATATATATACACACACATATATATATATATAAAACACATCCATTTAAACCTTTGCTTCTGCTTTCAAGAACATCCTCACATCATAGTGACATTGATTCAGAAAGGCATGTGAGGGTTGGAGGGCAAAATTCTCTGCAATTAAGCTGTGCTAACAGTGCTGTCAGCTCTCTTTTTGTCCAGCTTCCCTATTAGATTTTTATAGCTTTTCTGCTTGAGAAGTCAAACATGGTTGTAGCTCTTTGTGGAGAAAGACTCTCAATAGTTTCGACAAGTTTAGCTCTCAGGGAAGAGGTTGTAGGTCATCTCATGGCAGAAAGATTTCTCCTCTCCTCAGGAAATGACATGTGGTATATTTTTATATTGTTATATACCAGTATTTTAGTATAGTGCCACATCCCTGACATATTCTGTGTCTTGAGTGATTGTGCCCTTGCTCCCCCTGGAAGCACCTGTGACCAGCCTTCTGTGTGTGCACCTCCTCTGTAACCTTGTAGGCTGGTTCTGGGCATCTCTGCTGAGTTTTATTGTCTGGTAAAATTTGCCCTCATAAGGTATTGGGGTTGCAAATTACATGGATTCAAGTGGCATAGACCAATTGGAAGTGGACAGAATTGCATTGACCACAGTCAGTGACATCTTTACATTTGGGAAGACAGAGTGAAATGTGTGCAATGCATAAAAGAAGTCAGCAGACTTCTTAGTAGGTTTCTAAATTTCTATATTTGAAAGCATGTCTTTCAGAAGTTAATAAGGCAAAGACCTTTAAAATATTTAAGGGGACATTTTGCCCAAAAAACTTGCTACAATTCTTGCTTTATATGATAAAATATTTTCCTTCATAGTGTTTTTGAAACCTTATTTATGAAACAAAATGATAATTTCCTGAATATATCTTCTATCTGCATTTTCTCAGATGGTGTATAGGATGGTATGCCCAAACATAAACCAGTCCGAGTTATTGTAATATTTCTCCAACATCCTGTCAAAGATCCTATGGAGAGCATATTCAGCCATATGCTGTTGGTCTTATTACAAGCATCATCCCAAGAAATACCAGAGTTGGTCTATGGCAGAACTGGTAAAGACTTCAGTGGCAAAGACAAATACTATCTCAGGCTACCATATTTTTAAAAGTTTTTTTTCCCCAAGATTTCCATCAGACAAAGCATCTAGTGGTTTCTGAAAACCTATCTTCCCAGGTTTCCATCCTTGGATATCTGATAAATGACACGATTTTTAGAAATTAGGTCTTTTGAGAGTAAGACATGTCTTCATTCCTGTTTTACAGGCAGAAATCTGAGACATACTAGACAGGTGAACTGACCTTCCTAAAATTATCTGGTAGGTAGTGTCAGGTTTGGGACTCATCTCTCCCATGTTTCTGCACAATCTTTATGTTTTCATTCAATCTTCTATAGGAGTGCTGATGAAATCAATATCTATGTTACTAAATCTCCACCTCCACTTTGCTGGACAGAACTGTTCTTTGGAAAATAGTGTGGATGATGAAAGCTCAGTAAGTGAACAAAGGAGACGCAGTTACAAGAAAGAGAAGCAAAAGAAAGTTAAGAATGCAAATAATTCTGAGTCAATGTTTGGTTTGTGGGAAAGGAAGAGCTTAATGCAAAATTAAGAAGAATGTTTTTGCTTTCTTCGATAATTTACAGAGAGTAGTTTCTTGTAGTTCAAAGTTTTTGGTTTTTTTTTTTTTTTTTTTTTTTTTTCCTTAGCAATAACTTCTCTAACTCTTGAGAGTTAGAATAGTTTGTTGCAATCCCGGAGTTTTATAGGAGGGCACAGACTCAGGATGAACCATCTCCTAACAGTAAATTGCAGACTTGGCTCCCTAGGACACTGAGCAGGACTAGCTAGGATGGTGTGCCTAAGACAAGCGTGAAATAGAACAGCTTGTGACTTTCCTTGGATTCTTTCTTTTTGGAGAAGCAATTTCATTCTGGAACAAAGACTGTCAAGAGGAGAATGAAAACAAAAAATAAGCATCATGTCAAAGTTAAGGACTCAGTAATGTCAATATTCTCTAACTGTGGTGATCTTGGTAGTCTTATAACTTATTTTATATCACTGGATTTTTACTGACTTTCATGTCATTTACCCTGATTACTAGGGTAGGGACAAGGAAGGGCGTTATCAGTTTTGTAGTATCAGGCTGCTCACTACATTGTCACCCATAATTATGTTTTTAGAAGCAACTTAAAGTTTCCTATTATATCCACAGCAAGATCTGTTTAGAGATAGCAATTTCACATCACAAGACAGTTTATACCACTGAGGAGTGAATCAGCTTAGAAGTAAAGTTAGAGAAGATCTGTATCTCTTTCATCCCTCACAACTCCCAGAGAGACTATTTTTCTGATTCCAGCAATGCATAGAGTTTGATTGTTTTTTCTCTTTCCACATACCAAAATTCCTTGCTTTTATTCTCAGCACAAAAGTTTGGGATAAAATATGGTGCCCTCGAGGCTGAAGTTCTACCTGCCTTGCAGGAATGCAGTGGACCTAATCTTACCTGTTTTCCAGCTAAAATCCTCACTGGTTACAGTAGAATTCAGAGTCAGAATAGAAATAGAGGAAGAAGAAAGAGTTGTGAGTTTGTGTGTGTGTATATTAGCCATCACACAGCATGGAAGTTTACTCTTGTGATAGCTCATGCTGATAAATGAACAGGTGGAGAGGGTGCCCCAATTTCCCTTGCACAATTTGATAAACCTGCATTGGAAAGGCTGTTCTTAATGAACTTGAAACCAAATTGACTTCTCCAAACCTCAAACCACAAAGTTATTGCTGGAAAACCAAACCAAACCAAATTAAACCAAACCTGTTACTGCTAGTCTGGTGATTTTCTTGAAGTTCCTTTTTGCTGGAGAAAAAAATTTAGAAAATCAATATTACCTGCTATCTTTCTCCCATTTTTCTGTCATCATTTTTTTTCTTAATATTACCCATCACTGACAACTTTTATTACTTAGAAAAACATAAATGCTCAAAACTTGTAGAGACTCCAGTCCTTATTGACATTTTCATTTAGAATTATTTTATTGAAATAATCAGCGCAATTTCTACCTTGCTTTTGTAGAAGCAATTCTTTTCAGCATGTTTAGTCTGGAAAAGAGACAAATTTGCTGTATGTGTCATGGCCACTTTTGCTCTTAAGTCCAAATGCTTTTGAGCTGCATCAGCAACAATCTCAAAAAAAACCCATCTCGAATCATTCCTAAAGGCAAAGGGACGTAAGGAGAGTTCATAGATGAGAATAGCTCTTCCAAAGATTACAGATACTGAAATATCATTATGTAACCCCTATAATTTAATAGTCTGGCATTTTCCAGAGGATAATCTTCAGCTTTTCTGTCTGTTTTTATCTAGTGCAGTAACGTTTGATGTGTAATTTATTAGTCTAGGAATATTTTTATTTTATCTTAATCTGTGAAGATCAAGGGATACTAGGTAAAGCAGCCTCTGACAGAAGGATGTTTGTGCTGCTAGGAAAATCCAGTTCTATGTTTGCCTGTTGTTTTGCTCATGTTCACTTGCCAGGAAGGACAACCCCTGCTTTGTTCACAAGAGTTGTCTGAACAGCGAGGTCCACCTTTGCCACCCCAGAGTATGCAGTGTTGGAAAACATCTGGGTGCACAGCCTGACTGTTGGTGATACTGTAGTCATGCAGTGGCTGGAGGTGTCAGGGTGTCGGCAGCCCCGCACAAGACTTCTTGGCTCCTTGCAGATGCAAAGTCTGTTTCAATGTTGTGCTGTGTGAGATTTGGTTATATGGCCTGTGTCTGTGCTGTACTCTTTGCTCAGTAACAGCATCACAAGATCAGCTAGGAAGGTTTTTGATCTTTTGCAGCCCTTAATATTAAAAAGAAAACTAATGATTAGACAATATTTTTTTGTTTTCATGTTTACTTGTGGGACACATATCAGCTCACAACAGGGACCTTCTGCATGTGCTTTTATGCCTTGGCTGATACTCCAGGGATTCTGATCTGAATCTGTCTATGTACAAAACAGGAAGGGAAGAGAGTGAAAGTCTCCAGCTCCCATCACAGATGGCTGATAATTAGTATACTGCTTCCACCTCCTTCCAAACACAGCAAAGATAGTTTCCTAGTGACAATGTGATGACTCTCGGCTGTTTTGCACCACAGTAACACTCCTGGAAAAACATAGAAATACTCTCTACCTTCGAACACTTGAAAGTTTTATTTTCAATTGTTTACACTGCGTCAAATATTACCTGTTCTTCCTGTTTATTAAACGCGAACTTTTTCCTGAAAGGAAATAAAGACTATGTGAATGAAGCACTATTGTGTATATCTGCCAAAACCTTTAACACATGACAATTGTAATAGATGATGTAAAGAAACAGATGTTTAATTAAAAGGCATAGATGGCTGAATCACCATTTCTTTTCAGTTTCTGGTTTAATCTCCTAGTTTTAATACAGGTCTCTGCTCTCAATAGGTAATCTTGTTCTGCCATAGTGTCTCTTCACTCAGCTGGTTCATCCTAGTGGCTCCAGATGTGCGAGGTCTGTCCGAGCACAGCCATCCTGAGTACTGCAGTGCTACTCATAGGCAATGTGTGCTGTACCATTTCCCAAAGAATAAAATGTATGGTTGCCAGTTTTTAGTTCTCCTTTTTCCTTCTCCACTGTCTCAAACACATGAAAAAGCTCAAGTACTCTACAGTTTACAAAGTTTTGTTGATAACACTCTAAGTTTTCCAAGGAGGCAGGACACAGGATGCTTATTCCATTGAGCTCTGCTTTCCTTTGCAATGCCAATCTCAATCACTTCCTTCCCCTACCTCTTCTTTACACCACTCGTCATGTTAGAAATGTCAACTCTGAATTAATTTTTGGCCTCACATTCTTAATTATGTTTTTGCTCAAGGGAGATAAGGAGCTTCCATAACCAACAGCTTTGATGGATGATGAGGCTCAGGACAGATGTGTAGAATAGTGCAACTACTAAGATTAAAATGCTGCTAAGAAGACCTTTAGTATGCTCAAGAATTGTCCTGATGTTACCACAACTCTAAACAGAATCTGAAGATTGTTGCAATAGCTTAATTTTAGTTAAGTGGGACAGATCCTGTCTTCACTTTTATTGAGAAATCAACTAATACCAAAGGAGATCAAAAGTTGGCATCCTGTTTGCCCTGAACCAAGACGAAATAAAAAATAATTAGACTATGGCTTCTTTGGATGCATACATGAATCTTAAAAACTCAAAAATACAGGTGTAGATTGGTACTATATGCTATGCTTGCAATGCAAAACAAAGTCTGACCTTTCCTAGAGCAGCCCTGGATCTGACCTTGCTTCTGATCTGTGTGCCTTTGTCTTCTGTCTCTTGGTTTAATGAATTTCCTCAATGGTATGCCAAACCTGAATGAAAGCTTCTAAAGAGGATCATACACTCATTGAATGGGACCAAGATGCAGTCAGGTTTTCTAGATGAAAACACTACTGACATACCAGTTTCCTGTGTTGCCTATGCAGTATTTTCTTGCTTTCAGCTTTTTATCATTTGTGACAAGTGCGATGAATGTAAATTCAAATGTAAATTCAAAGCCTTCTTTTTATTGACTTAATATTGTCCTAAAGTCCCTCTAACTGGTTCTTGTGCCATTTTTTAGTCTTGCATGAATGCAACATATTCGGAACTAAGGAGTACAGTCAGTGTCATCAGTTTTTAGAACCAAAAGTGTCTGTGCAGTTCAGAGAGAATCTAGTGGTTTCATAGCTTCATCTGTGATGCCATTTGCTTCTGTGAAGTTATGCTGATTTACATCAAGATAGTGAGCAAAAACAAGGTATAGGTTCTTGGTACTGTGGAAAAATGCATGAATGGTTGTGACTGATGAAAAAACCTTTACCCCTCTAGAGCTAGTCAGTTTTCTGACAGTCTCAAAGACTTTTGTCTCTTCATCTATGCATTTGAAGTCATACATGCATCTAAAGTTCTTATTTTGGTTTGCTAATGTGTCTGCCCACTTTTTCTGAAAATCATCATGTGCTGAAAAATACGTTTGTGTGAGAAAAGCTGTTTTCTAAGTTGAGGTCATTTCACTGGGTATGGCCAAAACATGAACCAAAGTAGAAGCAGTACTTGGAAAAGATTTAGGGGATAAATTCCTGAACTGCCCAGATTGTTGGCAATTGTATTGAAGCAATGAGCTGAACTGTGAGAACTCTGGACAAAATTCTCAATGTGAGTTTGCATAACTGTTGCTTTCCCAGATCAGTCATTGTTCAGAAATCTGCCTCCAGAAAGTAAAATTATCATGTACCTCCAAGATGACACTATTTTTCTGGAAACTTGAATATGCTCTTTCAGATTATGCTTAATGAGCACAGTAGACACTGAGCTTGTTAGATATAAGAAAGATCTTCAATGGCTTTGAGCTCCTGTGGGTTTTTTATTTAAGCATATAAAAAGAATGTCAGGCTGAAAGTTTTCATTTCCTTTTATTTATTGTTTTAGTGGTTGCTTTGATTGGTTCCTGAAAATAAATGAAAAAGAAACCACTATTTGTATACACATTTTGAGCAAGGGTGATTACCAGATGGCATGAAAGTGAGGTTTATTCAGTCAGTGCACTTTGGACACAGAAAAGGGAGTGTTCACCAGCATAGCTATTAAATATCCCTGCTGTTCATCTATAAAATCACATAAGGCACCTTCTGAGTGTTTTTAGCATTGCCAGCTTACACTTATTGTATTGGTCAGGAGCTGAGGAGACTGATGAAAATCATGATGTTGAAGTTAAGTTCTCACAGTGCCCATTTTCATCTCCCCCAGTTTATGCACCTGTTTGTTTTGTAGGACAACACATTTACTCTCTGCACCCTGAAGCTCCCTTTCTCTCTGCAGTCCAGCGCAGATCATTTCAAGCTTGTCCAAGTGTGTTTTGTTGTGAAGCTTTTCTGCTCAGGTGTAATATATGCTCATTGCTTTAATGTAGCTCTTGAAAGCCACCTGTCTCACCTCCTACCAGATCAAAGCCTCCGCAGACTGAACTCTCCATCAGCTACATCAAGTGGACTTTGCATGATCTGAATGATTTTTGAGGTGACAGTGTAGACTTTTGTCTCATAATGACTGATAGGAGGGCTTCAGTACCTTCCCATTTCCCTTACTTGCTTCTCAAGGTCTATTCAACATGTGTGCTATCAGCCCACGAAGCCTGCAAATGAAGTGCATTTGTGCTGTCGGACCTCTCTGTGGCATTGGCCCACCATTAAGACCTCTGCAGAGCATTTATATTTTTGTTTGGTAGCAGAAGGAAAGGTAAGAGTCACCTTTAACTGTCTTGAAAAAAGTAGATGAAAACTGGCTCAGTTTTAAAAAAAACTATAATTGTTACACTCTGCATGGAAAGCTTCACTTGCAAAGATGAATGTTTCATTAATTTTTAAGGTTGTGAAACTGCACTGGAACATTAACTAGAGCATTTGCTATCTATCCAATGCACTAATACCACAAAACAGTCATATTATTTTATTCAGTTATAATAGTCATCAAAAAGCTGGCTAAACTTAAAATGGTGAGACATCAAAGTGGGGATTTTATTGTTATGAGTGATTACTTTGAAGAAATTACTAGTTTTCCCACTGAAAAAAATTACTATGAACTCTCCCTCACAAAACCTTGAATAATGTAAATCTCAATCTAAAGTGCTTGCTGATAGATATGGGGTAAATTCTATTATTCATTAAGAGTGGAAATGAATTATATTTAACCTCATTTTTCTCTATTGCTGCTCAATACCCTGTTAGCAGACAAACCACTCGATGGCTTTATCTGACCACTGTATTAATCACAGAATCACAGAATCTTAAGATTTGGAAGGGACTTCGAGAGTAGGTCACACAGGAACTCGCCAAGGTGGGTTTATGCAACAAGTTCTCTTTCTTTTCTCAAAGCAAGTTTCTCAGATAATACTGGAAATAACAAGAGAAAAGAGAACTGTTTTTCTTCTCTGTTACTTGAGGTCTTATGTAGTCATTCATGTTAGTCCAAAAAAGGCATTAAACTGTTTGACCCAAGAGAAGTGATTGCATAAAGTAAGAAGCAGTGAAAAATGGACAGTGTTTGTGAAGTTTACTGGGAGCTGATTATCTTCCAAAATTTGCTGGATTTTATGGAGAAGAGGAAATAATGAAAAGTAATCCCCTAAATGTGACGTTTTTTAATTGTTAAAAAAAAAAAAAGGCATGAGAGATTTTTAGTTTGTGCTAAGCATATTTGGTTTCACTAACAACAATTTTCCTAAAATTTGCCTACGTTTTCCAGATTTTCAGTTAATGTATGTCCTCTCCTGGCCCAAGGTAATGAGTTCAGGTGAGTGCACCCAAATAAAACAGTGGTCAGAAATTGTTGCATGAGTCATTTACAGATCTGCTCTTAGAAAGAGGCTTTTCATGAAGAGACAAATGCATGCTGTGAGAAAACAAAGACTTGTATTTGGTTTAAGGAACAGAGGGAAAAGCACAGGTTCTTAGCAAACAGATTAACCCCAGAAGAGTTCAGAATGCAGAATACTGTTGATTTATTCAGAAGAAAAGTTCATAACAATCTTGGGAAAGGCTTTATACTTTTTACAAGGAAAAATTCTCTCTTAAAACAAAGGGGTTTTAAATTTTTTTTTAATTATTATTTTGGTATTCAGATATTCTATAAAGTCATAAAAAGGGAAGAACAGCATGTGATTTCCATAGGAACACTTAGAGTAGGAGGGAAACAACTCATTTCTAAAATGTATATTTTATGTGCTTAATGCCACTGCACAAAGCACTTTAGGTTCATGTTATATGCTTACATCTTGTGTTCTGTTGAGACCCAGCCAAGTGTTAACTCATTGTGTTAAGTGTAGAGATCCCAAGAATATTAATGTAAACATTAAAAAAACTCCAAAGCAAATCAAAACAACTCAGAGATGCTGCAGTTTTCTCTGGGTTTGAAGAATCCAGGTGGGACACATTGCAGGTTATAATTACAGTGTGAAAGGTAGAAATATCTCTGGAGAAAGGCCAGAGGAGAATGTGGTTTATAAGTGCCAAAGTACAGCAATGTAAATTGTGCTGGAACTTACATTGCAGGATGCTTTGTAAACCAGGAAATATCAAAGAAGTGACACCATCCATTCTGCCATCTGAGAGAATTTGTTTTCAAGCAATCTACAGTATCCTTAGCACTGTATAAGATATTTTGTGACAGATGCCATCTTCCCTGAATATGTTCAATTTGTTTAGTTGTGCCATTATCTGTTAGCCTCCTTTGCAGTTATTGTTTCCTACCTGCTAATAACTGCAAAGGAGTCTAGCAGATAATGGCATAAATAATATTTGTGAGATGGCATAAATAATATTTATCAGACCTGTACCTAAAGCTAGAGGTTTAATTCTGTTTCTACTTTTTGCAAATACACACGTCCAGCCTGTGTAGGAGCAGAGTACAACTGCAGAGCAGGAAGAAATGGAATACACTTAAGAAAGGTATTATTTTGTCCAAATCTACTCATATTTTCCTGCCTTCCTATTACTTTCTCCTTTTTAAATATACATTACCCATTTCCAGAAGAAAATTCTGGTGGCAATCTGCAATTTCCTCTCACTGAAACAGAAGCCTTGTAAGAAGTCTTTGTTGCTGAAACACATTTTCTGGTTGGCTTACAATATTATAAATTTTTCTGACCTCCAATATAAGCATTGAAAATTCTCCAATATAGATTCTGCCACTGAAAAGTTGCTAAGCAACTAATCCAGTCTATTCTATTGTAGCTCAAGTAAATGAAACAGACAGATAAAAGTGAGTTTATAAACTTAATGGGTCATAAAACCCAAACATAAACCAACAAACAAATAGATACCTTATGTATTTTATCTTAAAATAAATAATTCTGCAGAAAAAAATCCTTACAAGGAATATTTGAAGGGATTTAAAGCAAAAGCAAAGAGGCTCAGTTTTGTCATTTCACAGGTCCAGACTGTCACCTCAGTCTACTCTTTGGCAAATTTAATGGTGATTTAAATATCCTTTTTGTTAGGTGTTTTTCCTTACATGATATATCATGTGGCACTTGCCCAGTCATAAAAGAAGCTGATACTCATCTTTCAGAAGAGCTGTCATAATTTTTTTGGTTTTATTTTTTAAATTAATCTCTGGATTTGGGCTAGAGGTGGGATTTGGGCAGACATACTGCTTCCCACTATACTTCAAGTTCTTCTGTTATTGCAGTTTGATGTTAATTGCTGGGCAGTTAAAACCAGAAGAAAGAGGAGCTCAAGCCTTTTGTTGAGAGTGCCACTGGCCTGAGATGGCCCTCCACACAACCATCATCTTTACAGCTAAATAGTTTTTCCTGTCTGAGGCAAACTATACATGGCTTTTGTCTGCATGGATGACTGTGAGGGTTTCTTTTTCCGTCTTATCTTGACTCACATGTGTTCATATTGTTGGAAAGAGGAGACTTTATTCATTTATTTCTAGGCCATAGCTGTGATAACTTTGTCTACTGACATGGGTTTGCTGTTTTTATCACTTGTGCCTAGGATTTTGAAGTTCCAGTTTCTGTGATTTTTAGTAACCAACACAAGGTCGTCTTAATCACAAGAATATTTTGGATGCTTTCACCTCTATGAGACACTGTGCATTCTTCCCTTCCGTGATCAGGACTTCAGCACAAAATTAATATCACAAAATTTTGAGAGAAAAGAGCAAGCTGATTTAAATGTACAAAATCTCTAATCAGCTAGATTTTAGCTTTTCATGCTCTCACACTCACTAGTGCCAAGATATACTTGTGCAGGTGGTCTGGCTATGGCACTTGTGAGAATCACAAGCATGAAGGAGGCTGTCTGCATCTTTTGGGTATGTCTTGACTGGTAACAGCAAAGCGGATTGTTGACAGATCTTTTATATCCTGTAGGAAGTATTGGTTGCATGAGATAGCAATTTGCCTCAGTTCATGTTCCAGGTTGCTGTCCACTGACTCTTCTTCCTTGTTTGAAATACAAGTATTTGAGACACGTGTCTTTTCCTGTCTGTCTAACAGAAAAATACAGGTAGAAGTGATGTGCCATCCTGCTGGTGTGAGGACTGCAGGATCTTGTGCTGATGGACTGTCTGGTCTGTGCAGTCATCAAGACTCCTTGCATGGCAGAAACAGCACTTGTACCAACTCCAATAGTACATATTCTTAATAATTTCTGCGCTGATTCATGAGCAGACATGACTGACAGCTTGTGGGCCTGAGAGATGTCTCTGTGGTGAAATCCCAGTAATCTGGAAACAGAAAATAAACCCCTTCAGTTACTCTGTCTGGTTACATGTTTATATGTTGTAAACGCTATATTGGAGGTCTTTTGAGTCATTACTAGGACAGAAGAAAACTTTAAAGTGAAAATGGTGATTAAAAGAAATAATGAAACATCCTGGTAAGAGGATGATCCTTCTAAGACCCAACCCAAAAGTATGATGTTTCCACATGTAAAGGCCAATATATAACTCAGAATTAGACAAACACCTCAAATCACATTCTTTTCTCATTATTATTCACTTGAGGAACAACTTCTGGTCCAGTCTTGTTAAGCTGTTGACAGAGAAATCAGTCAGTCCTCAGAAATAAAGGAATGGAAATGAGTTATTTCTATTTTCTCCTGGTGTTTATGCAAGCTTCCCCTTAAGCACTTACCAGAATGAAATCTTTTCATCTAGCACTTTAATTCTGTACACTTTTTCCCTGGGACTGAGAAAATAAAATAATACTGTCACTTAATGAAAGAAAAAAAGCAATCACTGGAGAGGAAAAACTCCAGGAGCAGGTAACTGTCACAATGTATTGAATACAGTCAGTATAATGATTAGACCTTTTTAATGACTATCATTTCATGTGAATACTAGTCATGAAATTCCAGGTGCTCACCTAGAAAGCAGATTATCTTAGGATAGGGAGAAGCAGGGAGAAGAAATAGAGATTTGAAAAGCCAGCTCTCTCCTTGATATTTTTCAAACAAGTTCTCTCTTGGCATGCCAAACTTTGTCCAACTCTGTCACTTTAAGGAGATCTTGGGAGTGAAGAACTTGATTGACACTCAGATTTGTACGAAATTCTAACATTTTGAAAGTACTCTGCAGTATCTTAAAGAAACTTTATAATCACTCTGTTATTCCACCTACCAAACAGGTATCACGCTCTGAGCTCTCCTCCATTACTGATGTCTCTAGGCCACCACTTCAGGAAAGGATGTGTCACTTTTAATTTTCCTGGCAAAAATTCACATTACAGCTAGCACCTTCAGATTCAGTCTCATGCAATGTTGTTCAAGGACAAGAGAGATGAACTGGTCCCTGCTGAAGAAGCACCTTGGCAAGGCTCTGTGGGGGAGCAGAGACAAAGGGCAGAGTTGGTACAGGAAATTCTTACAGCCTTAACTGTGTCACCCGTCTCCTTACCAGCAGTGCTCATGAGGATTGCTCTTCCTCCAGGGAAGAGATCATCAGCTGTTTGGAAAGCGAGCTGTGGAAACCAAATGAGCTGTAGACATATGCTGACATCCCTTTGTTTTCTTCTCCCCTTGTCTAGGTGTTGCTTCCTCTTATTTCATGATATCCAGCGAATAGACATTAATTATTTTCTTGGTACCTTTTACACCTATTTACTATCAAGTAGTGGAAAGTGCCTAGTCTGCCCCTACAGTAAACAAACACGTCATGCTTTCTGCCTACCTTCACATTAATAAGCTTTACTTTTTCATAATTAGCTGCCTTGCAGATTTGTATTTCCTGAGGCCTGGCACAGCAAATGAAGAACTGGCAAGGCTTGTTTGAAGAATATTTAGCAAGATGTGCAAATTCGGTAGTCCTGAGTCATGATCCTGTAGCAAACTGAAGGTGTAACTGGCAACCCACAGCACTACAGAGTACTTATGGTTCTTGACAAAGAGGCCTGCACTGGATTTCTTGTCACTGGGCAGGAAGTCTGCTCAACACTCACCTTTTGCTTGGAAAGCTAAGTAGTAGAAATAACCTAAATACTAGGTAAAACTATTTCCTTTGCTTTGTTGCGTGCACTGCATGTGGACTGTTACCATGTGATTTTTTTGACTTAGAAAACTGAATTTAGTCTGGAGGAATATTGTTTTGAATTTTCACTTCTTGTCAGGGTAAAATTTCTCATAGGAAATATGAACCATCTTTTAGTGCAAATAGTCTGAACAATCTTGTCTTGGCAGTAAAGTATGCTCTCACATATCCAAATGTGATTTTTTTCTTGTGCAAAACCCCATTCTTGCTTTCTACTAAGAGGATGTGTGCAGTAGATGTGAGAAAGTGGTGCAGTTTGTTACTGCACTTTCAGCATCAGCCTTGTGTAAACCAGTTACTTCCTACCTGCCAAGGCAATGAAAGTGGTGAAGGGTCTAGAGAACAAGGCTGATGTGAAGCAGCTGAGGGAGCTGGGAATGTTTAAGTGTGAGAAGAGGATGCTGAGAGGAAACTTGATCACTCTCTACAACTACCTGAGAGGGGGTTGTAGTGAGCTGGGGATTGATCTCTCTCCAGTAATGAATGACAGGACAAGAGGAAATAGGTTCAAGTTGAACCAGGGGATGTTTAGATTGAACATTAGGAAGACTTTTTAACTGAGAGAGTTCTTAAGCGTTGGAATGGGCTGCCCAGGGAGGTGGTGGAGACACCATCCCTAGAGATATTTAAAAGACACGAAGGTGAGGTGTTGAGGGACATGGTTTAGTGGTGGTTTTGGCAGTGAGAGGTTGGTAGTTGGACTCGATGATCTTTAAGGTCTTTCCCAACTATCCCAACAGATTCTATGCTTCTGTTCCTCCTATGACCTGTGTCTTCTCAGAGCTTTTGCAAGGCTCTGCTATGAGGGAGTAGCAGAGCTTGTTTTATGCCTGTTACAATCTGATGGCCTGTGTGGGAAAGAGGGTAAAAAAGATGTAGTCCAGAGAAAGTAGCACATTGGAGAGTACTATGACTTCAGATCAGAGAGATCTAAGCAGGCTGGATGGCTGGGCCAAGGCCAATGCTATGAGTTTCAATAAGGCCAAGTGCTGGGTCCTGCACTTGGGCCACAACAACCTCCAGCAGCGCTACAGGCTTGAAGAGGAACGGCTGGAAAGCTGCCAGGCACAGAGAGACCTGGGAGTGTTGGTTGACAGTAGTTGGACATGAGCCAGCAGTGTGCCCAGGTGGCCAAGAAGGCCAATGGCATTGTGGCCTGTATCAGGAACAGTGTCGTCAGCAGGAGGAGGGAGTTGATCATTCCCTGTACTCGGTTTTGGTGAGGCTACACCTTGAATACTGTGTCCAGTTTTAGGCCCCTTTCTACAAGAAGGACACTGAGGTACTGGAGAGAATACAGAGACAGGCTACCAAGCTAGTAAAGGATTTGGAGCATGTCTCATATGAGGAAGGGCTGAGGAATTTGGGGCTGTTTAGCCTGGAGAAAAGAAGGCTCAGGGGAGACCTTATCACTGTCTACAATTACCTGAAAGGAAGTTGTAGTGAGGTGGGAGCTGGTCTGTTCTCCCCAGTAACAAGCAATAGAACAAGAAGAAATGGCCTCAAGTTGTGCCAGAGGATATTGAGGCTGGATATGAGGAGAAATTTATTTACTGAAAGAGTTGTCAGGCATTGGAACATGCTGCCCAGGGAGGTGGTGGAGTCATCATCCCTGGAGGTGTTTAAGAGAGAGTTGAATGTTGTACTTATGGAAATAGTTTAGTGGTTGATAGAGCTGAGACACAAGCTGTACTCAATGATCTTACAGGTCTTTTCTAGCTGAAACGATTCTATGATTCTATGATCCTATGACTGGAATATGAGGAATGAGCACTTTCTAAGTGACATTGACATTCAAGCCATCCATTTAGTCATCTGCCATAGTGCAGGACTGTAGATGTCAGGACTGTGCTTGTATATTAACTGAGTGCTTTTGAATTGTTAATTTGGTGGTGATCTAGGTGGTCCCCAGGTAGTTGTCATTAGAAGAGAGGCAATGGATTAGCTGGAGATGATGGAGCCCCTTGGAACTAGGTGATAGTCTCAACTCCTGTCAACTGTCACAGTCAGATATTTAACCATACAGTTACATTGGTAACTTTGGTCTTGTCTTTTTTTTTTTTTAGAATGGTAGGAGTTGGAAGGGACCTGTAGAGATCTAGTCCAACACCCCTGCAGAAGCAGGTTGACTTAGATCAGATCGCTTAGGAAAGTATCCAGGTGGTTCTTGAAGATGTCCAAGGAAGGAGATTCCACACCCTCCCTGGGAAGCCTGTGCCAGGGCTCCATCACCTACACAGTAATGTAGATTTTTCTTTTATTTAAATGGAACTTTTTGTGACCCAGCTTCATCCTATTACCCTTTGTCCTGTTGCTAGGTATCGTAGAAAAAAGAAATGTCCCAACCTCCTGACATCCACCATTTAGATATTTGTAAATATTAATAAGATCCCCTCTCAGTCTCCTCTTCTCCAGAGTAAACAACCCCAGTTCCCACAGCTTTTCCTCATAAGAGAGATGTTCCATTTCATGCTTAAAAGTACCACACAATAACGTAGTTTGGCAATCTGACCAAACAAGCTACTGCCCTATTCAGAAGATTTGATTCACAATATGATTATCAGGTTATGAAAGAAGCCGTAAAATTTGCTTTACCTTTAACAGTTTGTCTGTCAACATCTGTGCAACAGCCCCTAGGTCTGAATGTTATGTTTTTTCATCTTAACCTAGTATTCATCTTTTCAGATATCTCTTGACGTAACAATATGTGCAAAGTTGTTGTAGTTCATAAAAGAAATTGCAAGGCTTCTGTTCTAAAGCACTGACCCCTTCCTACTCACCCCCACCTCGACTTTATAACTAAATCTTTCTGTAGATCATGTGTTAGAGAAGGCAAGACCAAAAGCTTTCCCAATGATTACAATTTTATAAGAAATGAGGGAGAGAAAAAGAGCCAAGTTAAATTCTGTAGCTTTTTTGTTGTTGTTACAGTCAGCCATTCTCAAAAAGAAGAGCCTCTGTTCCAACAGGACATGCTTACCACATGCAATTGAAAAGAAACACCTAGAAAACATGAAAAAATTATCTATTCTCCTCCAAAAGAGCACCTTTTTCTGTGGAAAGGCTGAGCGCTCCCAGCTGAGATGGACACCAGCTTCTTTCAGCTGACAATGGGAAAATGGCAGCCAAAGGACAATCTGTGCACAGTCTGGTCATGTAGCAAGGACAGTGATGAGTGGTCTCTGGGGAATACATTGGTGTCAGCTCTCTCACTAGCTGAAACTTTCTATAAAACCCTCTCTCATCCTGCCTGGTGACGGGGGCTGACCTGAGCTCAAGACAAATATCAACAGCCTTGCCTAACATATAGCATCTTCAAAAGGTGAATTTCACTTCTAGATATCGAAAGTGTTGCTTGGTGCTTCCAAAAGAGCTGAAAGAGTGAGATAAAGAAGACTAGAACTTTGAAAAGAGAGACAAATGTCTTTCGTTGTCTGCTAATATGTCTTAACCTAAACTGTATCCCAGAAGCAAACAAGTTTAGCTTTTTACAGAGTACAACCAGTTGCTTGCCAGTTTTCTAATATTTTATTTGAAAATATGACTCTTGAATCACAGTGGTTCTAACAGCATTCTGGTGCAGATGGAAGTCTTCATTTACTCACAAATGTCACATGAACAGCTCAACAGAACAACAGGAGCATTTACAAGGTTTTCTTAGCAAATCTCACCTCCTGAGCTAGAGTGAGGTGATTTTGTGTTTAGTCACTCTGGGGTTATTATGAAGTGTTTTGATATTGTCTTTGAGACACATGAAGAGCTTCATGAACTTTTCCTGAGAGTGAGATAGTTTTATGTCTAACCAGTGACAAACAATAGCCTTACTGTGAATAGTGACTTTCTGTTGATTTAAAAAATGAACTTACTCTTCTCTTGGTGAGAAAAGAACATGATTAGAGGTTTCCAAAGCAACCACTTAAACAATACAGAGTGTCAGAATCACGTGTCCAATCTCATTTCAGCTGCCCCTTTATATATTCTGTTAATGGAATTACTGGCACACTTGTTTCTCTCTAAAGTGACCCATGCCTGTTTGGTGCACGGTTACATGAGCAGTTATTTGACATTTATTTTCTTTCTTCTTTATCATACACACTTCAAAGCCTACTGTAAGGACAGAATAATTACTTTCTTGACAGGAGTTTTGAAGATGTTTGTCACTGTACTGTCTGAGTGCCTTAAACACAAGACTTTGTATAGTTCTCTGAATTAAAAGGAGCATTTAGACCTTTTTAATTGATGGGAAGATGAATTTAAGGGCAACTAGAAAAAAGATATCTGAAAAAATGTTTAGTGATATGAAGTGGTTGACCAACATATGGTACATGAAGATGTCAAAGACCAGTCCTCATTGCCTTCAGCTAGAGCTGTGGGTCTCAGCTCTTCTAAAGTTCCCCTTGCTCAGTGGCACTTGAAAAAATGTGTCACACAGCGATCTATAAAATATTGAAGCAGCTTGCCTACTGTTATGCAGGAACTCTAAGGCAGATATCAGAGCTGGCATCTACCTCTTCAGGACAGCATTTAACAGTATAAATGAAGAAAACTCCCTGTTACACTTATGATCATCCATCTTCTCAAGCAGTCCTTGTCTGTCAGCCAAACAGTTCTGCACACTGAGGGACTCAACTAAATCTTTACAACTGACCTTGTTCTGACTCTGATTTCTGCACACATCAGGCAAGACTCCTCAAGAACCAGGTCCCAAACAGATTGCACATTTTTAAGATTCATGCCTCATTATGATGGGTGAAAGACTTCCCTTACTCCTGGCTCCTTATCCACCATTGTGTATCCTAGAATAATTTAGGTTGGAAAATATTGTTAAGGTTATCAAATCTAACCATTAACCTAAAACTACCAAGTTCACCACTAAACCATGTTTGTAATGCCATTCTTACATACTTTAACACCCCCAGGGACAGTGATTCAAGCACTGCCCTGGGCAGATTGTTCTAATGCTTGATAATCCTTTTGCTGATTAAATCTTTCCTAGTATCCAATTTAAACCATGCACCTTGATTATTTTACTATTTATCTTTGTGCCTGTTTCTGGCCTACGTTGGAGATCTGACACTGAACTAGATGGACTAGGCTAGTAAAGCAATTCTTGCATCCTAACTTTATGGTCTCATACTAAAGTGTTTACTACATGGACAAACAATTAATGCTTCTTTCTTAACTTTATCTGGTGCAAATAAATGTATTTAAATATGAAATCTTCTTTCTACTAATGAGACATCACTACCTTCTAGGTAATTCCAGTGAACAGCTCTTCTTTTTTATGATTAATTCTGCTGCCAATTATATCATATGGTTATTTATCTCATGGTGAACCCTAGCTGAGAAGTATTTCTTTTTCTAGACAAAAGACTTAATGCGTGTGTCTAATTAAATTTCATAATGTATCTCCAAGAGACTCCTCCCATGCAAGAAGAAACTCCTTGTCATGGCTGATAGATTAGATGTGTTCTTTGGTTAGTTATTAAAGTTGCTGGTACCTATTCTGCTTTATCTGCACTATTTTCAGCATCTAACTCCTAACAAAAATTCAGTAGTTCCTGAATTTCTCATAAATACAATGTTTAAAAAGAGCAGCAGCAGATGCATGTACATCTACTCAATAATATGACCATTTAAAAATACCAAAAGTTTTCTGGATGTAGTAGTAATAATTTAGGAAGTAAACATCAGCAAGTAACATCAGCAAGTTTAATGGTAATAATAATAATAGTGGAAAGTAGTAACACTAGTGATAGCAATACGAACAGACAGTATGACAGATAATGTTTCCCAGGACAGCAAATAGACACACTGGTGTCTTGGTTTTAGTGTTGCCCTGTTAGGTGATATATGAGATCTTTAACTCTGGTCTAAAGACTGGGTTGATTGTGGCTGACAAGGATTTTGGCATTGACTTACATGGAGGTAGAGAATTCCTTTTGATTTTTTTAGGCAAAACTTTCTAATGCATTAATATGCGGTACAAGGCTGAGATCTTATTTCAAAGCTGGCATAGAAGATCAGATCTCTTTCAAAACTTGAAAAGTTGTCTGCGTTCCTAGATTATTTCTGCCCATTGTCTTACATTATGGATTATTCAGGGTAAAAATAAAGTAATATTTATTAATTCAGAGAGATATGCCAGTTATTTGTTCACGATATATATGTGAATGCACATGTTGCTTGCACTACTTACCAGAAATTGCATCTGCAGCTAGCAGCTGTCTGTAAGACTGCTGTGATGAGAGCTAAGCTCTGCACTCTCAGAATTGTTCAAAGCAACTGCTTTCCTACAGCATCAAAGCGCTGGAAATCAACACGGTAGCAACTAATGTGTTGAGGAGTTGCAGAGTTTCTGATATCTTCAGTGTATTTTTTTCACAGGGCCCCAGACACTAAGACAGTTGGATATAATTTCATCCTTGCCTTGATTCAGCATAAGCTAATTAGGAAGCTCATTATTTATTTGGCACAAATTTAGCATAACAAATCAATTTAACAGGGCACAAGAGACAAAGTAATTTAAAATGAAAGTCAGAATCAAGATGAAATGGCAAGATGGAATCTTTTAACTTCTAATAACATGCTAACATCCTAATGGCTCAGTGGGCTGCATTGGCATTTCCAATGCAGACAGGTCAACATGAACCTCCCAAGGAAGGACATGGTTTGCCAATTAATGTTTGTGTTTTCTTTTCCTCTCTAGCCTCTCTGATGCACTACTACAATACAAGGTCCACTACTGCAAGCCATATGGGTAATCTGAAAGAGAAAATGTCTCTGAAATGTGACAGAACCATATCAAAGAGCTAAAAACTACAAGTAATGAACATTTTGTTTGAGTAATCTGATGACAGGCATTATAAGGATCTCTATTCAAATTGGTATGGAAATATATTTATTGGGCTGACATGGCTGCCTGGTAATCAAGAAAACATCTCTAGAATCAGTTTTTCCATTAGCATGAATGCTTTGGACTTAGGAAACTTAGGAAACACAAACTTAGGAAGGCTGTGATGAGATATTGTTTTTTTTTTTTTTATTGCTCTCTATAAATTTGAATACAATTACTACGTTAAATTGTCAAGATTAGTGTAGAGTAAAATGTTCAGCTAGAGTAAATATCTTTAAAGTTAACATAATTATATCAATTTTCAGTGGGAGGGAATTGGGCTCCATCTGCTTATTTTGGAGTTTCACATAGCTTCTCTCTACTATGGACCTGGTTGTTCTCATGTGGTTTATGACATCTGGGGACATCATTAGCAAACATTTTCCAAACAGCCTGGAAACTGGAGGGTTTCCTTGTCTCATAGTATGTAGAAATTGTAGATGTTTAGTGTTTTCAGCATGATCCTGCTCACTTTTCCAGCTGCTTTGATTTGTATTAAAAATATACACAGAGACTTTTATTGCAATTGAGCAATTCAGCCTGGGCTGAAATCCTACACTATTACAGATGTTTTCCTAGTAGCTGGCTGAACAGATGAAGATTGTTGTGTTCTGCGGAGATAAAAATGTCTGATGCTTTTTTCTCACAATTTGCTGATCAAGTCTCAATGCTGATCACTGGACAAGATTCAGAGCTGATGTGAAAACAGAGCAGAAGATCTGCATAGACTTACACCATGGTTAGAGTGACATACCTCAGTCTGGAAGAGGTGTAATAGGAGAAAGGAACATCACAAATGCTTGCCTGTTCAATGCTGTAGTGTGGTGGTAGCGTTTCTGCACTTTCCATCCATAAATGGAGACACATCTACTCCCAGTGAGGAAGTGGGCAGAAATATGCTTGCCTCTCACTATAAACTCTCATCTTAGTGTTGGAGGGTCCCTAATTTCTAAAGCTTTCCCGAAACCTGCTGTGTGTGTTATCTATATCTTATATGTGTGATGAATAAAATTAAATTGATAATGAATTCTTGTACTTTCATGGTGGTTTATGTAATGAATTCTTTTACTTTCATGGTGGTTTATATTTCACAAGTGGCAGAAATATATCTGACAAATATGGGAGATGCTTGCTTGCAATTCATTAAGAATATGCAGATACAGGGGAGTATGAGATGACTTTCAGATGTAGTCTTGAGTATCACTATTGCAGGACATCAAGCAGATGCCTTTCACCACTTATTTAGGAACATGGAGGGTGAGAAAGTTTTTCAAGCAATTTTTGCAAAACCAATAACCTTGTCCTGGCCAGCTTTTCTAAACAGTTTGAACGGCTTCTTGACTACATTATGTTACAGATTTTTCTGAGCTCTACTAGTATGTGGAAGCATAAAAGTATTGCATACTTAATATATTGCTTTTCCTGAATGAAGAAAGAGAGAATAGTTTTCTAAGTTGTCTGTATTTGGGTGACAATGTCTGAGGATATTTTTACTGGCTTCTGGTATTTTTTTGTACTTTGATGTTTCAGGTTGGAAAAATAACGACTGCAAAGCATGATAAAATAGAAAAATGCAAATGTTTTACACTAGTGTTCTTTACTCTGAAAAATATGTTTTGTAATAGTACATGAACATTACTAGCTGGAGAGTACCTACACTGATTTATAAAAACAAACATAAAGAGCAAAAGACATTTCCAGATACAATAGCGAGCTGTAAATGTCAGAGCGATTTCACCTCCATCCTTCCATTAGCTTCCATGTTTGTGTACTTGAAGAGAAAAAGAGAGTCTGGAGACTGCTGTCATTGTTGCACACAGTTAAAAGGCTTGTAATTTCACACTGTGGCTGTTGCTGAGCTGTTCAGAAAACTGAAAGATGGGAACTGATATTGAGCAGCCAAGGAAGTAGCTTCTTCTACAGCAAAGGTGGGAAATGGTGTGATCCTAGGTGAGGTTTTGGTTAAAGAAAATAATAACTTTCAGATGTCATTAAAGCTAGTAGATGGAAGTTTCAAATAAGCTGTGGTGGGCTATGAATCACAAGATCTGGACTTCACTTTTAGATCCTGTGTGTGTGTGTTTGTATGACTTGGGTTGCAGGCTGAACCCTTTCTCATCTCTGCTCTGTATCACCTCCTGTTGTTAGCTTACACAGTGGTTAGTTGAACATTGTGAATTATTTTGAGCAAGAGAAGGGTCTTAATATATCAGAGTAAGTCCAAAGCCATGCCATAGAGTTAGTGCTATTGTCACACCTATCCAAACCTGGAAAAAATTCGAGAGAAGCTGTATCTATACCAAGTTATCCATCCAAAACAATTTCACTTTATTCACCATGGCCACATAAGAAAGAATAAACTTTACTCAGTAACATTGAGTTTCCAAGTTCATACACTCATCTCAACCAAGAATCTTTTTATTTCTCCAGAAGCTATTATGTAAAGAGTGCTTGATGACCTTGATCCTGAGGCTGTAACAGCAAGTATTGTTTCCTTTGATTGAAATGCCTTGATTTGAATTGAGAATTGCTAAACAATTTGGAAAGATACCTTCTTGGACTGTAAATCTGACGTTTGAGAAATGTGGGAACTGACAAGCACAGCAGTGAGTAACAGCCCCAGACAGAGCACTGCAGGGAAACTGCTTGGCTACTCTGAAATAAGGTTCCCTCTTCTTTAGTTATTTCCTAGAATTGCTAGCTCATGTGGCTCCTTAGGTCAAGGATATATTTTTTTTTCACAGTGATGAGTCATTTTTAGAGGCCTAGAAATCATGTGCTGATAGATCAAAGCATATGTCCGGTACTTACAGGCATATGATCACATTTCTTGCTTGTCAAGAAATGTTTTTGTTATGGCATTGCATTGAGTACCACCTATAACTTTACAAGTTTCTTAATGAGGTATACATAGGTACAAAGGCTTGCTTATCAAGATTTCAGTGCAACTACCTGTATGAAACTTGTCTGGAGAGGTTCAAGTTATTCCTGGTTGTTTCTAAGTAACAGAAGGAATAAAAAAATGCTGGTTCTTCAGGATTCATCCACCAAAAATGTATGTGCATTTGAATAACCAAATAACCTTTTAATATATGAATACCCTTCTCAGTGAATTAAATCACAAACAAACACCATTGATCTAAATAATATAAAGCCACCCAGATATATAAACCTTCAAATATAGTATTTATTTTTCTGTCGATTGAATTTTGAGGCAAAATTGCCAGCGGCTTTTATGCAGAAATCTTTCTTAGCAGCTAAGCTTTTAAGTATCAGTAAACTAGATGATTCTCAAGGTCTCATTTAAGAGATGTATGAATTTGGCTGAAATGCCCAATCAGCATGTTATTTAAGCTCTATAGGAGTTTGTCTGACTTGCCAAATCAGCACCTAGATAAGGATATACAAGAAGCTGAAATAACAAGAACTGACACACTTCCATATACTCCTTGGGGCTGAGAGACAGCCTGATCAAACTGCTAAATATTTCAGCTCTCTTCCAGTAAAAATTCCTGGCAAACCACAATGTCAGAATTCTGTGCAGATGTTCATCGATTAAACAAACAGAGAGCTGCTGTCCCAATCCAGCCTTTAGCAAACTGTATGGAATAGTAGCCTTCCTGATGGAGAAGACCATCACTCTTAATTACACAGATGCCGTGGTATGCTTTCCTTTTCTAAATGCTCTAGAATGCTGCTAGGCTATTCAAGTTGGTATTTATGCTGACAAATGAGGCAGTGGACCCACTATTAAAAAACTATAAGCAATTACGACATTTATTTATTTATTAGTGCTTTGACTATTGTAGTGTTAATAATACTGAGCTGAGACAACTACCTATGAACAAAATATCACTGTATTTTTAGGTTCACTGAGTGCTTTAAGTACTTGAACACATGACTGAAGCCTTCCAGAAAAATTTGTTCTTCCTTTGACTTCCCAGGGAAGGGAAAAGACAGTGTGCAGTTGGCCTGTACACTTTGCAATGTTTGGCAGGTATGAAATGTGTGTCCACCAAATTTGTCCACTGTATGTAGTCATAGAATAAGACACAGTCTTTATCTCTGTAAATAGATTTCCAGTTTTTGATGGCCTTTTGAAAAACAATGGGTATGTCTAAACTGAACTCTTGTCTAGCTGTTATTAGTCTCAGTTATGATGTCTTAATTTTCCATTCCCAAAATTCTCTTATAACTTAGATATAATTTAAGAAACTTTTGACAGTTCTGAATATTGACATGTACTCTCTGGACTGATTGTCCCAGCAGGAACTGCTACTCCCTGTGGGCAGGAAGGAAGGCTGGTTCTTTCATTCATTTTATTAAGACACCATACTTTATTAAATTCTTGATCCAGAACAAGTTTAACTTTCTTCTCAATGGGAAGGTAATATAAAGGTATACATAGAAGGTATATATAGGTAGTGATATAAGGTAATATAACCACTAATAAAGAAAGCTCTCTCATTTAATTAAAAACTAACCTGGATAAGTTCCTGTGTGACCTACTCTAGGAGGTTCTGCTCTGGCAGGGGGATTGGACTGAATGATCTTTCAAGGTCTCTTCCAACCCTTAAGATTCTGTGATTCTGTGATGATTTTTTTTTGCAAAACAACAGACCAACATAAATATTCCCTAATGGGTTGTGCATTTTTATCTGCACTGTGCAGACAAGGTTACAAAACTCAGCAATAGTAGAAGAGAATATGTGGGTTACTACACAGAAAACTCATCATTTTTCATTGGAAAATCTTTCCTAAATTTGCAGTAACCTTGCCAAAATGACCTGAAGTGAAAAAATGCAAAACCAAACAAAAACATTAGCCTTTAACCAGCTGATTCAATAATTACTGAATAGCCACAAGGCTGTTTTTTTTTTTTTTTTCTGGGAAATGGTCTTCTATATATCCTATGACTTATTTACACAGGGCTGTACACAGTACTGTCTCCATAGCACAGTTATTATCTGTGTGGAATAAGCGATAATTTGGAACACCCTCAAAAAAAAGTAGTCTGAATTTGCTTCCTTCTTGTCTTGACTTGCCTTTCTAAAACACTGTTAATTAAGTGGAAAACAATCTTTCTTGGAAATGTCTGTTGACTTTCAGGCAATCAAGCTTCTACCCTGATATTTATGACAGCGCAGTATGAGGAAATGCAGCATCTTGAGTTCATGAAGCTTAATGGTCAGTTGTGTAAAAGGATTGGGATCCATTTCACAACTGAATGAGATCTTGATGAGATGTAGCTCAAAATTTAGGACATCAATACCATAGTCTTCTACTGCTTTAAGTCCTAACATTTTTCTGTTAAATTCTCCCTGAACTGATTTTTTTTTTCTGGGAATGTGTTGGTGTACTGGAGTCTTGTCATTGTCAAAAACCCAGATGGCACCTCTGTTGGGAGACTCCACAAATGCTCCTCTAGCTATCTTGACTGTTGAAGATTTAAGAAAGCAACCAGCCACCTCAACTCCTAATCATTATAAGAATGAATGGAAATAGTTCTCAGGAAAAAAGAGAGCAGAGGAAAAAACACTACGTGTGGGCTCAGAGGGCTTTAACAGTGTAAGAGTGACTAGGGAAGTTCAGTGGGGAGTATAGAAGAGCAGCTCCAAGGACCAGGGAAATGCTGGTGCCTCAGTGGCTTTGGTTGTCCTCTGCAAGGCTGGCAAGTTACTGCAATTGCTGCAAGTAACTGCAATAGCTTGGTAGCTGTGAATGACTTGTACAAGAATAGGTATCCATCAAAACTTATGTAGGTGCTTATGTAATTAATTATCTTTCTAAAAAAAGTGGGTTTAATTTTTGCTTTAAAAACCTTAGAAGGAATGGATTGATTATCCAGATGTGAATAGGGAAACTCTTGTCTGAAGGAAAAATGAAAGAGTGATTTTTTTTGTTTGTTTTTAAAATACACTGATAGATGAAATAGAAGAATGTTCTTTAACTCTTGGTCCTGGCCCATGTCTCTCTATGAGGTACCACAGCATTTTGTTTTCTAACAAATTCTACTGGAAAGCAGAAGACAGGGGGATGTAAAGCAGATTGGTTGTTTCTTTTCTTTTTTTTTCTTCTGTGAAACAATCTTTTGGATTACTCTTATCACACTTGCAAAAAGACTGTAATTTATGTGACTGATGATGTATGTTATTATGCACAGTGTTTAAGAGCAGAAAAAGAGGGAAATAAACTGGATAAAGGGAAGAAAGAAAACAGAAATTTTAAAAATGTAAGCAGTTATGCTGTAGGAAACAAATTTAATTTTAGGCACTTCCCTGTGGAAGATTGTTCCTCCTGTTCACAGAGCAATGGGTAATATATTATAGATATTCTCATTTTATGTGTTATGAAACCTAAGGAAGTATGTCCACTATTATTTGAATTATTTTGGGAGGCTATTAAAATTTTTGTGCTGATTTTATGTTTTGTGCTAAACATAAAAAAAATCACTGGCTACAATCAGAAAATAATGGATTAAGAAAGGACCTTAAAACCAGCCTAGCCATTAAAAAAGCAAAGTGACTTCACAGCCCAGAAAGAAATTTCAGAGAAGAAACAGAAAACATTTTTTTTTTTCTTTTTCCATTTTTGGACACAGAAAAAGATGATGACTAGAAAGAAAAAGGACATATTATAAGAGCAAGTGAAGAGATTTAAATGTATAATTCAGTAGAAATTCAAAGGAACAACAGCAAACCCTAAAGGGGTCAGATAGCAGCAAATATGAAGTGAAGATGAAACTCCTGAATAAACTGATGATTATGCAAAAATTAAAAATGGGTGTTCTATCTGCAGGAAGAAATGAAGTCTTAGCTAGGAGCCATTAGAGGACACTGTCTTTTGAGAGGACACTGTTTTTTGATATATATGAAGGAGGAAAGAGGCAGGAATAGGAATTTGGGTGGCTACCCCAGGGGAAGGCATTGCCCTTGTCACTTGCTAAAAGAAACAGCCCCAGGGTATGTGAAACAAATCACTACAAATCTCTGGCCTTTAAAAGAGAGCATGTCTGATGATCACAAAATCAAACTGTAGGCCTGTGGCCAGTGGAGTTCCACAGGAATATGTTCAGGGCCCAATCTCATTAACATCTTCATCAATGACCTTGATGAGGGAACAGAGTATACCCTCAGCAAGTTCTGTGATGACACCAAACTGGGAGGACTGGCTGATTCTCCAGAAGTCAGTGCTGCCATTCATCGAGGCTTGAGAGGTGGGTAGAGAGGAACCTCATGAGGTTCAACAAGGACAAGTGCAGAGTTCTGCATCTGGGGATGAGCAACCCCATGCACCAGTACAGGCTGGCTATTGACCTGCTGGAGAGCAGCTTGGCAGAGAGAGACCTGGGAGTGGTGGTTGATAATAAATTGAACATGACCCAGCAATGTGCCTCATGGCCAAGAAGGCCAATGGCATCCTGGGGTGCATCAAGAAGAATATGGCCACCAGGTTGAGGGAGGTTCTTCTCCTGCTGTCCTCTGCCCTGGTGAGGCCTCATCTGGAGTCCTGTGTCCAGTTTTGGGCTCCTCAGCTCAAGAGGGACGGGGAACTTCTGTAGAGAGTCCAGCACAGGGCCACCAAGATGATCAGGGTACTGGAGTATCTTCCTTATGAGGAAAGGCTGTGGGAACTGGGGCTGTTTAGGCTAGAGAAGAGTTGACTGTGAGGGGGATCTCATTAATGTTTACAAATATCTAAATAGTGGATGTCAGGTGGATGGGGCACTACTTTTTTCTGTCATATCTAGTGATAGGATAAGGGGTAATGGAAAGAAGCTGGAACACAAAAAGT